>BQKN01048086.1:0-15926 GCA_022839385.1 Asparagus kiusianus | reverse complement strand
ATATATATATATATATATATATATGATTATTTATCACAAAAGAAATATTTATTACTATTAATTCACACATTTCATTATAAAAAGATTTCGGGGTTTTACAGCCACCCACTTCTTGAGGGAAGAAGATACGAAACGGGAATGTACGATGTGCTGCTAGACCACGGAGAGGCGGGTCCCTTGCATCACATTCACTCCTGAGGACATGCTCATCAAAAGCACCTCACATGATCAACCACTGTACTTCACGGGGTACATCGGTTATTCAAAAGTGGATCGAATTCAAGTCGACCCCAGGTCTGCACTAAGCATCGTACCCCTAAAGTTGATCAAACACCTGGGATACCCCCGAAACGTCTATCCACGACTACCACGACTATCTTTGGCTTCAATGCCACTGGGACTCGGCCGCTCGACAAGATCCGTCTGAAGTATCGAATAGGCGACATGAAGACAGAGGTAACCTTCTACGTCATCAACGTCAAGCCATCCTACAATGTGCTCTTAGGATGTCTGTGGATCCACAGTAACCGGATAGTCCCGTCCACGCTACACCAATGCTTAAAGTATGTGGATAATTACGAGCGGGTGAAAACAGTAGTAGCCGATAAGCAACCCTTCAAGGGCGTCGAAAACTACTTCACAGACTCTCTGCTGTACCAGGACCCCGATGAACCCTCGATCGAGGAGCTCGAGAGCGACAATGAGGCGGATAGCGAGCCTGAGTACGGCGACGGCCTGGTCCTGAATGATTTTGAATCAATTGTAATTGGCTGTGAAAGTCACAATGTAACCAACATTGTTCAGGCGGAGGAGATTATCTTGAATGAGAAGTTCAACTTTGCTTATTTGTCGTCTTGCTCAACGTCCGAGGATGATGCGCCTATCGACCTAATGTCGAAGCTCTATAATAACCATTTCCTACACTTTCCTCTATGCTCATCGTATGTCGCGAAGAGACAACCGATCAAGTCTTCACAAGCCGTACTCATCGTGCTGCATGTTGTGGGATGAGTCTGAAGAGGAAGACCCCGCGCCTCAGTTTTTGCAGTACAGTCAAGTCGCGAAGCACATAATGAGCAACATAGGGTACTACCTCACTCGTCCAGAGGGCCTGAATTACGGCCGGGGGCGAAATACAGTCATCCGACCTGCTTATGTGCCTAAAGGCAAACCCTCAAATTACTTCAACAAGACTCGAAGGGGTTTAGGCTACTCCTCTTCCTCATCGGATTTGTTCTATTATTTCAACAAGGACTCCGACAATGCATGTTCGGGGGATCGATCATCAACAACCTCACTATGGGACTCAGAGTCAGCATGGGGGACTTGTTCGATGACCTTACAGTCAACACGGCTACGATTGATCCCGCCGAAATGGCAGAGGACGGACAGGTCCTGCTTTATGATGAGACATGGGACCGCCACGTCAATGCTCAGTCGAGTAGTCGCTTCGAGCAACATGAACCACCGACCGAGGACGAAATCCTCCAAGTGAACATAGGCGATGAGACCAATCCCAAGCCTATATTCATCAATGATAGTCTACCTCCCCAAGAGAAAGAAGATCTCATTGCCCTCATACGGGAATACGTTAATGTCTTCGCATGGAATTACGAGGACATGCCCGGCCTCAATCCACGGGTCGCCATGCATCACCTCAACATCGGCTCAGACGCCAAACCGGTCAAACAATAGCAGAGGCGGTTTCGTCCGCAAATCATGGAGGCAATCGAGGTCGAAGTGAAGAAGCTAATCGAATCCGGCTTCATCAGAGAGGAACAACACCCCGACTGGGTAGCTAATATTGTTCAAGTCCTGAAGAAGAACGATAAATTCGCATCTGCATTGACTTCAAGGATCTCAATGCTGTGTGCCCTAAGGACTAGTTTCCTTTGCCCATCACGGATGACATCATTGATAACATGTGCGGGTTTGAGAGGATGTCCTTCATGGATGGATTTTCAGGGTACAATCAAATCAAAATGCACCCCAAGGACGAAAAACACACTTCATTCAGGACTCCAATAGGGGTATACTGCTACACGGTCATGCCTTTCGGACTCAAAAACGCCGGCGTAACCTACCAACGCGCCATGAGCACGATCTTTCGAGATCACCTACGAAAGACAGTCGAGTTCTATGTGGATGACTTGGTCGTGAAAAGTCGCAGTAAAGATGACCATCTTCAAAACTTGAGGGTGATGTTTGAACTCATGAGAACTCACCAACTCAAGATGAATCCTACGAAGTCATTCTTAGGGATGTCCAGCGGTAAATTCCTCGGGTTTGTGGTAAAAGGAATCCGAATTGACCCAGACAAGGTACGAGCTATTTAGGAGCTTCAGCCGCCCCGAAATCTTAAGGAACTAATGGGTCTTTGTTAGACCCTAGAGGGGAGGGTGATTAGGGTCTTATGCTAATCTAATCCGATTTAAATATCAATTAAAAACTAATTAATAAATATATTCTTGCAAAATGATATACAATTACTTATGAGCAAGAATATGCAATATACACAAGGTGATATATCCTAGCAATGAGATATACTATGAGATATATGCAAGGATATGAAACTAAGGGTGATATAAACATAAACAAGACAAACAAGATAGTGGACAATATGAACAATAGATAATGGCGACAAGAATGATATGAACAATAAGCACAAGTGAGACGTCAAGACAATCACTAACACACAAAGATGATCACGGAGTTCGGACCTTCCATCCTACGTCTCCGCTTCCCACTCACGAGGAGAATCCACTATCACAATCCGGTTTGGAAGCCGGAACTTCTACACACTCGGTTTACAAGTTCACCGAAAACTCTCACACAACAAACACTATGCAATCACACTCTACACCCACACAAGTGTTGGACCTACCTGTGTCTCCCTCAAGTGCTCGGTTACAACCTCTCCCTAGGTTCGTCAACCGACGCCACTCCTCTTGGAACGATCCCCGACTCTCACCACACACTCCTCACTCGGTGTACAAGTGTATTACAAAGTGAATCTCATAATTAGCCTCAATACAATAATTGTTTGTTCTCTACTATAGATGAGAACACAATGAAAGCTCACACTCAATTGTTACAACTCTCACAACCCCAAATATATTATGAATGAAAATACAATAAGCTCAAGTGGGTGTGTGTAACAATAAGATAAATCAAATCTAAACTCAATATAAAACTAGCTTTAATAGAAATAATAATCAACAAATAATTATAAATAAAAGCTAGAGTTGAGTTTAGGAAAACTTTTCTAGATGACAAAAGAGAGAGATGGATTGAATACCCAAAATACAATTGATAATCTCCTCAAGCTCTTATAAAACTTTCTTCATAAACCAAACCCTTAAACAAGCTTAAAACAAGCTTAAACTCTTTTAAAACTCTTTAAAACATTCTCTTTTGTTGCTTGTTTAGAACTGAGGAAAGGGGGTATTTATACAAACCCCAAAGCCAAGAGAAAGCCAAGAAAAAGACCAAAAAACCACACTGCAACGGCTCTGGAAACTAGCCGTTGGGACTGATCTGACAGCGCGACGGTCGACCGCGGCGGTCGACCGCGAGCAACCAGAAACAGGAAAAAACAATTGGGACAAGCGATGATCGACCGCGAAAGTCTCTGGACTCGCTACGGTTGACCGCCACTGTCGATCGCAAGCCAGCAAAAACAGTTCTGAGTTCAGAACTCTTGGTGGTCGACCGTGGCGGTCGACCGCGAATAGATACATAGGAAAACAGGTTTGAAAAACTAATTTTGGGACTTTTGGAAAATTGTTAAAAATAACAAATGAAGTCCAAAAATAATGAAACTATGGGAGATGTATATAAACATGTAAATGAACATGTTACAAAAATAATTTTCCAAATTGCATTTCCCATTTGTGACATATTATCATTTTGCAAAAATAGTCCAAAACACGAAAATGTAAACATATGAATTTTGACATTTAGGCTAAACCATGTTTTGAAACTTTGCACAATGATTATATAGACTTAATAAAATATGTATATGATTGTTATTAAGTCCATAAACTGAGAAAATAATATTTTTACAAATACAATAGAAAATGAAACATAGGAGTATGTTTATGAAAATATATTTGTTTCACATCTAAGTAGATAAACCAAATCACAATAATAAATATGAAACATGTAATTTCATATTTATAAACTTGAAAACCAAAACTTGTGTTGTATATATATGTGACTACATATATATACAAGGAAACCAATAAAATGTGTGTGTATAGATAATTGAGCTTAGAGTACTTAACACACATAATATAAAACCTAAACTAAGTTACCCAAGCTATGATCTTGATCTTCAATTAAGCTTGACTTGGTACACTTGCGGATGAAGCTGAACTTGATCTTTAACTTGAATTGTATAAGCTTCACCGACATTCCGCCAACCTCCATTGGATATGATCGTGAAAGCTTGATTCCATCCATCCTCCAACGCGTTGTTTGCCTAGAATAAATATAAAAACACAAACACTAGACAAACAACATTAGAAGTAAATTATTTGTTAAATCATCAGCAAAACAATAAGACCAACAATCTCCCCCTTTTGATAATGACAAACAATTTACAAAAATGATATATGCATGAAAGGAAATGAATATACAAAGTATAATATATCATGCATATAAATAAGAAAGAATATACTCATAATATTTCTCCCCCTTTGACAACATCAAAAAGGGGACAAAAGGATAAAGAGAGCGAAAGCTCCCCCTACATATAAGCATGGGTGAGTATAAAACAAGTATGTATATATAGGGATTGCTCCCCCTATCAAAATGCCTCATGAATGTATGAAATGAAGGCCTAGGCATACATATGTGAGCAAGCATAAATGCTAAACATAACTCACATACAAAATGATAATGAGAACACATATAAATATATCAATATGAAAATAGTGTCTCATATCAAAGAACATAAAAACTCATGTATATAAAAGTAGATTTATGAAGTCAAAAGAAAAGGAACATGAAAATCATGCAAAAAGTTTTCAAATAAAAACAAATCAACCAAAAGAAATCATAAATCAAAGTTTTAAGTCCAAAAACAATGTTTGATCAAAAAGGAAAATTTTCTTTGTATAATTTGATCAAACCATTCGTAGAATACATTATAAGGCACGAATAGATGATCCATAAGCACAAACATATAAATATCATCATATAAGTAAAATATAATGAATTCAAAGCAACAATTCAAAACAAAATCTTTGACAAAAGAATTTTAAGAGAGGCAATAATATATCAAGCTCTTAAGCTTATATCAACATTTTGGCACCCGGTGAATAAGATTTGGGAATAAACACCCAATAAATCCGGGGGGTTATATAAGCACAAACCTCTCATCAAAACCAATAAATATGAAAACAAAAGAATTTGACCAATAAAAAGAATTGTTTTCATGTTCAAAAATTTAAAGTGTAATTTTCAAAACCAAGAAAAAGAAAAAATAAAAAAAATTAAAGTTCTTGGTTTAAAAATCAAATTTGTTTTGGTACCTAAGTATTCTTGGTACCAACAGGTTTAGGGACATGACCCCTATCATTAAAGCTCAAATCCCTAGGATTATAAACCCTCTTGGGCATATGTGGTGCACGGGATCGGTCATAGCAATAATCATTCAAATGACCATTCCGATTGCAATATGTACGATGGAAAGGAACCATTTGCTTATGTTGACCATTAAAAGGTGCACGTGGAACATTTGCAAATAAAGATAAATTATTTGAAGCTTTTTGTAAATATGAAACTTTATCAAAACAAAACTTTCCTAAGTGGCCAAATCTACCATAAACATTACATTTATAAACATGTGGTCTACTAGAAACATTTGGCAAACGAGACTTATTTTTCAAATCAAAACAATATTTGGCCAAATGACCAAAACGACCACAAATATCACATGAATACACATGAGCATGCATATGATGAACTTTATGAGAGTGTGCATGTGCATGTGCATGTGATGAAGAAGCTTGATGGGATGCACAAGAAACATTAGTCTTGAAGGATTTATGTGCATCATAGCAAAATTTAGCTAAATGGCCTTTACGACCACAAATGGAGCACTTGTAAACTTTGCTATACAAGTGTGTATAGTGTGTAGGTGATTTTGTAGTAGTAGACTTAGCACACTTGTCCATAAGTTTCTTATGGTTATCAATGCATGTTTTTAAAGTTGAATCTAAGCATGATATGTGTTCCTTAACAAGATTCAAATCATCATTATGCACAACATCATTGATAATAGAAGTAGAGCATGTATGGTTATCAAAATCATTTCTAATAGCTACTACTTCTAGCATGACATTATCTCTTTCATAAGTTAACTTAGTAAAGTTTGAAAGCAAAGAATCATGATCTAATTGTAATTTTTCATTGTTTTCTTTGAGGATCATATTTTCATTAGAAATAGTATCAAACTTAGAAGCTAAAGACTCATGATCGGATTTCAAATTATCATGCTTGTATTGTAAATTAACAAAATCATTTTGCAATTTGTCATAGGCATGCAATAATTTTTTACTAGCACAAGCAAGTTCATCACTAGATAAATCATTAATGGATTCGAACTCGCAAACCTCACTAGGGCTATCGCCTAGTGCTCATGTGCATGAAGCTCCATATGAACTTGAAGCGGGATCCTCCAAAGCTTGTCGGATCGCCTCCAAGTCTCCTTGATGTGCTTCTATAAATTTCCAAAGTTTGTAAGCACTATCAAAATGAACAAACTTGTTAGACATAGATGAATTAAAAGCATTTACCAAATATTCTAACAAAATATTATTCATTGTAAACATACGACGATCATTCTTATTCCACTTGGATTTCTCCAAAGTGGGTATAATATAAGCATCATCTATAATTTCCCATAAATCAAAGTGTTTAGATTGAACAAAAAGTTTAAATCTAACACACCATTGGGCATAGGAGAAATTATCAAATCTAGGAGCAATATTGATGGCATTGTAGGCATATAAAATTACCTATAGGTCCCTTAGCACAGCTCGACACGGTGATTCGACAAACCAACGAACCATCGAGTGACGAGGCGACGAGGTCAACGAATTACACGCGAGCAACGGAATGCATTCGCGTGCGGAATCAATCCAACGGTTCGGGAAGTCAACGAGTCGTCCAACCATAAAATGGATTCGAACTCAAACACCAAGGCAGATTTACTGCCAAATAAAGATCCAGACTGTCAAATCAAGGTCCGGATAAATCGAATACAGAACCGGAAAACGGAAAACGATGGAAAACAACACCCAGAGGGGCTCGGCCAAAACCGAGCCACCTCAACGTGGCTCGGCCAAGGCCGAGCCAATGGCTCGGGGTGGCTCGGCCACGGCCGAGCCAATGCCGAGCCACCCTGAGGTGGCTGGCCCAGATCTGTGCCAAAGGCACAGATCTGGTTGCCTATAAATAGGGGACTTGGGTTCACTTTTTGGAGGACTTTTGGAGAGCCGAAACTCTGCCGGATTGAGACCTTGTTCTTGAGTTTTTGAAGACTTGAAGACTTGGACGTTCGGATCTGGTTCTTGGCGAGCATCCGCATCACAAAAGGCAGGAGTTCGAGAGGACCGGATCTTAGATCTATGTTGCTATACTCCGGATCAAAGCTTGGTCTTTAATCCCGAGATTCGAACGATTGTTTCCTTGGTGAAATAATCCCTCCGGCTATTATTTTCTTGGTGAAATAATACCCGTCACACTGCGTAGATCTGTCTGGATCTAGATTGTGCGGTGGTCAACGGATCAACCATCGGCGCAGGCTAACAACCCACGCAAGCGAGTGACCGCAAAACAGGAGCTCGTGATTTGTTCGGTAAACAAGAGAAAAGTTATAATTTTTTATTTCTTTGTTTTGATTTTCATTGTAACCGGATCTTATAAAAAGATCGGATCTTTGTAACTCAAAAAGTTGTTATTTAAAGATGATAATGGAATCAGTAATGAAGAAAGCAACGATTTTTCACGCGAACAATCTGGCGACCACAGTGGGAGCCACCGATCTCGCTGCCGAGATCGGAGCATCGCAGCCGCGGATCTCGATCCCGGTCATGGAGGAGGTCGAATACGAGTTCGACCAGTAGAAATATGAGGAGTACGTGTCCTCGTCTGGATCAACCTCCCCCCACAAGTCCAAGAAATCCAAGAAGTTCTCCTCCAGGAGGAAAGTTCGTTGGTGCGAAGAAGTTGAAGCTACCAACGACGACTTCACCCCGATTGGTGCCGAAGTTGCATCGGGTGAAGCTCTACCGGCCTCCAAGCAGGTCAAATCCGCCATTGAAGGCGTGGTGACTCTCTCTAAGAGAGCTCGCCGGAGGCAGCGCCAACGCCTTGCGAAACAATTCGCAAAGGCCATGGAGTCTGTTGATGGGGTCCGCTACAATGCGGATCTGAAGAGCAAAAGAGGCAAGCAGCCTCAACAGTCAATGAATGGTGGTTCCTCCAAGCCGCCAACAATGGAGTGGGTCCGTGTCAAACGGAACCGTTCGACGCTGGAGGAGCGTATCCGCAAGCGCCGCGCATTATCAGCGCAGGCACGGGCTAAAGCTGAAGAAGCCCGTCGAAAGTGTTCGTGGGAAAAGTTTGTGCTTTCTTCATTACTGATGTCATTGTACACTCTTGTAATAGTTTATCGATTACAAAGATCCGGTCTTTTTATAAGATCCGGTTACAATGAAAATCAAAATAAAAGAAAAGAAAGATTACAACTTTGTTTCCTTGTTTGTCGAACAAATCGCGAGCTCCTGTTTTGCGGTCACTCGCTTGCGTGGGTTGTTTGCCTGCGCCGGGGTTGTTTGCCGTGGACCATCGCGAGATCTAGATCCGATCGGATCTACGCAGTATAACGGATATTATTCCACCAAGGGAGATAATAGCCAGAGGGATTGTTTCACCAAGGAAACAATCGCTCGAATCTCGGGATCAAAGAACCAAGCTTTGATCCGGAGTATGTACGCGTAGATCTGAGATCCGGTCCTCTCGAACACCTGCCTTATTTGGCGTTGACGATCGCCGAGCACCAGATCTGAATGAGGGAGTCCCCGAAGTCCTAAAGTTCGAATCTTTTTATGTTCTGAATCTCCAATCCAGCAGGGCTTCGCCTCCTCCAAAATCCAACCTCTGAAAATGAACACAAGCCCCTCTATTTATAGCCTCTCACTGTGCTCGTATGCACGTGTACACAACACACAAGGGGGGGCAATTGCCGGCCACCTCAAGGTAGCTCGGCCTTGGCCGAGCCACCCTGGGGTGGCTCGGCTTTGGCCGAGCCACCTCAGGGTGGCTCGTCCTTGGCCGAGCCACCCTAGGGTGGCTCGGTTTAGGCCGAGTCCCCTCCCCGGGTGTTGTGTTCACCGTCTTTCGGTTGTTTCTTTGTCCGCGATTCGATTCGCTATTGATTTGGACTCTGATTCGGTTGTGTGGTTGACTTGGTCCTGAATCGATTCGTTGATCCGATCCCTGATTTGGCAGTAAACCCACTTCTGAGTTCGAGTCCGAAGCTGATTTCGATTTGGTCGCGATTCATCCGAGTCCATTCTTGGTTGGAAGACTCATTGACTCCCCGAACCGTTGGATTCATTCTGCACGTGAATGGATGCATTCCGTTATTTGCGTGCGATTCGTTGACCTCGTCTCCTCATTAACCTGCTCCGTTGCGTGTTGTTTGGCTTCGGTGTTTGCGGGCTAATGGTTGTGCTTGGATACGTCGTCCGATGGTCGGTTCTGTCGAATCGGCGTCGTCGAGCTGTGTCACGGGACCTATAGGCAGTTTTATACGCCTACAGATACCCCCTCCAAAGTATTTCAGTCTCGTTCTTTTATAGAAGAGTCTGGAATACTTTGGACGTGATTGTCCCAACCTTTAGTCGGTATAATGGGATATTGGAATGGTTTCTGTTCTGGATTCCTTCAATTCCTTCAGGCTATTCGGTGCTTTGTCGAACGCCTGTGAGGATTCCGGTGCTGCATTTATTGTCTGACCGTTGTCGGAATTTTGAACTTGAAGTCGATTTTTGATTTCTTGATTTTTAGCTCGAGTTGGTTGCTTCAACATAGAACTGATCATCGATTGACGGCGTTGAATCTTTATTTACAACGCGTTGTCCGGCGTTTGAGCTTCTTTGTGACGCGTTGTCCGGCGTCCAGGCTTCATTGCGACGTATTGTTCGACGTCCGACACAGTTTATACTCGTACGTCTTCTGGAGTATACACAGTTTAAGCTCTTAAGGAGTTGGAGCGTGGCGGATACTTGAGTCATGAGACCAATCCATAGAATTGATGCGTCAATGACTCGTACTTATAGAATTTTTGGCAAATTCTCAGCCATCAACGGATTTGATAAGCCTTTACCGACTACCGTTTGAGTCGGGCTAGCATACGGATTGTTTAAGTCCGTTCCGCATGTGACGTTAAGCTAAAAGAGTTAACCCTTTTAGTGCTATGATATTGAATACGTAGACTTCGTCTTTCTCCTGTGAAAAGACTAAACAGCAACGTGTATGAGACGTTGACTTAGGATTTTTGGCAAATCCTCAGCCTTCAACGGATTTGACGTGCTCTTACCGATTACCATTTGAATCAGGCTTACATGCGGATTGTCTAAGTCCGTTCCGCATGTGACGTTGTGCTAAAGGAATGAACTTCTTTAGACTTTGTGCTATGATGTTGAATACATAGACTTTACCATTTGTTACGGGAATAGGTTACCCGGCGACGCGTGTTAGGCGTTGACTTTAGGATTTTTGGCTAACCCCCAGCCTTCAACGGATTCGATTAGCCTTTACCGACTACCGTTTGAGTCGGGCTAGCATGCGGATTGTTTTAGTCCGTTCCGCATGTGACGTTGTGCTAAAGGAATGAACTCCCTTAGACTTTGTGCTACAACTTCGAATATGTAGACTTCGCCATTGTTGTGGGAATAGGCTACCCAGCAACGTGTATTAGACGTTGGCTTATCCCTACTTAGGCTTCGGGATAAAATTCCCCAGGTTTAGATCCTGGTGCCTTTTTTAATCGGCGAAAGACTAAACCGGCGACGCGTGTTAGGCGTCGGCATATCCTTTCTTAGGATTCAGGATGAAATTCCCCATGCGTGTGAGGCATGGATTTCGGTGTTATTAATAACAACCTGCCACAATGTTGAATATGTGAGCGAGTGTTCTTTTTAACGGTTAAGAACTAACCGGCGGTGCGTGTTAGGTGCCGACTTATCCTTTCTTAGGTTTCAGGATAAAATACCCCAGAATCGAACTCTGGTGTCTTCTTCTACGGAGAAAGACTAAACCGGCAGCGCGTGTTAGGCGCAGACTTATCCCTGCTTAGGATTCGGAATAAACTTCCTAGGATGAATCCTAAATTGATGGAAAATGATTGGTGTGGGAAGGAAGAATTTTATATTCTATTCCCTAAACAAAGAAAGAAAGGAAACTCGAGGTGGGATCTCTATCCCCAGAATTCGGAAAGGTGAAACTAAGAGTGGGATCTCCACTCCGAGAATCGAAAAGAATCGGATAACCCTAACTGTCAGAAGGTTTGATTACCGGACTAAAGATGAATCTCTCGTTTATCGAGAATGAATTGTGGTTTTTGTCCTAACTGTATGAAGGTTTGACCAAACTGGAGCTTGAGATGACCCTAACTGTAGGAAGGTTTGATCACTCGATTTGAAAGCGGACCTCTCGTTCATTGGAGGAATCGAGAGGGGATTTTGGTTGTGGTCCTAACTGTAGGAAGGTTTGACCAAGCGGGAGTTTGAGATGACCCTAACTGTAGGAAGGTTTGATCGCTCAATTTGTGGGCCTCTCGTTCATTGAAGGAATCGAGAGGGGATTTTGGTTTTGGCCCTAACTGTAGGAAGGTTTGACCAAGTAAAAAGTGAGAGTGAGAGTACAAATTACTGTAAGAATGTTGATTCGTACCAATCACTCAAAGGGGGTATTCTTGGTGTTAAGTTATAAGGACTTAACACCAAGGGGTTTGACAATTCGTCAAGGATTGATATCAAAATTCCAAGTATTATATCCGGACTCTAACAATAGGAGTGTTGAGTGAGTGGATTTAACCGAAAGGAATTTTAGTGGACCCACCGTCAATTAGTTTGATCGGTGGGGGATTCTGTGGTGGAGACTATGAGTCGTCAAACACCAATGAGAGTTTTGTGAGGGAAAATTGATCCAATGAAGTGATCGGATTTTATCTCAGCAAAAGAGTGTTCGGAAATTAGGAGTTTAGTGTTTATCACTTTATTCATCATGACCGGGTTATCCCTAAGAATATTACATTTAACATTCTTCCAGGAACTTCCCGTTACATGAATTATCCACCCCCAGCTTTCTTTGCAAAACTGGGTGTATCATTATATCAGCTGTACGATCGGGTTATCCTTAAGAATACCACGCATGGCACTCTCCAGGAACTTCCCGTGGAAGAAAGGAAATAGTTTAGACTCTTATACCTATTGGAGTATCAGGGAGCAGTTTAACCTCTTATACCGGTCGGAGGATTGAGAAACAGTTTATACTCGTATACTCTTTGGAGTTTCAGGAAGCAGTTTATACTCTTATACCGGTCGGAGTTATGCTGTTTTCAACTGGCTCACTCTAGCGTTATGACACCGGCTTCAACCAAGGTTTGGATGCTATTCTTGAGTGTAAAGCACGCCTTGGTTGGGTGAAGGATCCTCCTGTGGTATGCGCAGTACTTCGGATCCGCAATATCGTCAGCTTCCTCCTGATTCGTGATCGGTGGGAGCTTGATCTTGTTATTGTCAAGGAGGGATTTGAAGATGGCTGGAACATCTTCGTCCTTGAAGGAGTACTCTTTTTGAGGCCTCTGATCCGTAGTCTTTTGCTACCTCCGGGACTGCTGTTGTGATGTTTGATTAGCATCGACAGTCGTTGCGGGTGTCTTTCCTTTACCGCGGGAGGCGAAGTTCGAATTCGGAGGATTAATCGTCGATTGACCCCTCTCGGCCTTCTTCCTTCGGAGGAAGTGTTCGGCTTGTTCCCCTCGGACCTTCAAGTCTTTCCAAGTGTTGGACGGTGCTGTCCCTATTGCTTCCAATACGTCCAACGAAAGATTGTTGTGGCAGGTCTGGAGAATGAACTCCTCGGTGATCGGGTCCCGGCAATTCAATGCTTTGTTCCGGAACCTCTTGACGAAGGTTTCGACTGGTTCCCCGTCCTTTTGTTTCTCGTTGAGCAACGTTCCGATGGATATCTCGGTGTCGTCGTCGAAGAAGTTAGCAAGGAATTTTGTCTCCATGTCGTCCCAGCTATTCACGCTTCCTGGCTTAAGGTGGCGATACCAATCGAAGGCGGCTTCGCGAAGAGTGCCAACAAATGACCGCACCATCAGAGGCTCATTGCCAGAGATAACACCCAGGTGCGATTCGAAATAAATCAAATGCTGAGTGGGGGAACCTTTCCCATCGAACGGCGTGAAGTTGATTAGACTAAACTTCACCGGATAGGGGATTGACTCCCACTCCCTTGGGTATGGACAAGGAATGCCCGTTTTCTTCACCTCTTGAGCGGACATCAAGGTATTGATTTTGCTCTTGAGGCTTTTAATCTTCAAGTTTTCACTTGTATCTTCGTTGGCATCCTCATTACCACCCCCTGCGTTGATGGGAGGGTCATTGGCATTATGAGTTTCATTTGCACCTGTGTCCTCATCTTCCAGATTGTTCTGGTTACGACGACTTGATTCACCTTGTTGGTTCCTCAGTGCCTGGAGTTGTTGGTCATGCATCTCTTTCATAGTCTGCATGGCCATCTGCATCTCGAGCCTGAAGCTCTCCTGTTGTTTGGCCATGGCTTCTTCGAGCATCTTGGCCACTTGTTCCGCGCTTATCATGAATGACTCTCGGTGTTCTCCTTCGCTGGATACGGTGTTGTCAGACGCAACCGCAGAGCAGGCATCCGATTCCTCATCTTCTGAAGGTGGTCTTATCCGAACCCTCCCATAAGTTCTTCGTGAGATGGCTCCAGACTGCAAACGGGTTAGACGCTGGGATGCTCTCAGAATCGACTCGAGATCATCCCGTGCCAATGTCCCCTTGTTGGTCATGTTAGCGGTGACTCTTGGAAATTATCCGTCTTCAACCACCGCTCTTCTTCGTCGGAACCGCCTGGGCCTTAGCTTTGGCTGTCCAGTACTAAGTCTTTCGAACACCGAAACTCTTTCAGGGACTGTATTGTTGCATCTGCATTCAGACAATACTGCCCGAATAAGTTTGGAACAGGGGCATTGAGTCTCGAGCCTACGAGGACTTCTCTTTCTGGCTCTGCTCGTACCCCCAGCATGATAGTACAGCTCGTCCGTATGAAGGTCGGAGAAACCTATCGCGTGTTGGCACGACTTCTCAGGTATAACATCATCGTCATCAGACGACAACGTTTCCTTCTGAGGGCGACCTGCCTTCTTTGGGCTTTCAAAAGTTACGCGCCTCGAAATATGCCTTTGTGGGCATGAGTTCTTAGCGGGCTCCTAGACTTCAATGCGCAAATTGGCCTGCGCAGCTGCTTTGTACTCCTTGTCATGCTGAAAGTGACAGTGACCCCCAGCATGTTGAGTCTTTCGGGGCTTCTTCATCGGGCCCAAGCGTTCATGAACTTTGCCGCGCTCATCGGGAATTGGACCGAGGCGCTCCAAGATTGACCTCCTTCTCCAGGATGGTTCGGGAGGTTGAACTCGTTTTGAAGGCTGTATTGATTGTTCCTTAGCCTGAGTTGCGGTTTCAGACTTCGGCTTCCATATTTGGCGGGTTGGTGGCGGCTTCTTGGCCATCTCCTTCTGCAACCTTCTACGGGCTTCTTGGACTTGAGCCCGTGCTTGCGCTGAGAGTGCGCGGCGCTTGCGAATGCGTTCCTCCAGCGTTGAACGGTTCCGTTTGACACAGACACATTGCATTGTTGGCGTCTTGGAGGAACCACCATTCATCTGTTGTTGAGGCTGCTTGCCTCTTCTGTTCTTTAGATCCGTGTTGTAGCGGATCCCATCCACAGATTCCATTGCCTTTGCGAATTGTTTCGCAAGGCGTTGATGTTGCCTTTGGCGGGCTCTCTTCGAGAGAGTCACCACGCCCTCGGCGACGGAAGATTTGGCCAGAGCAGATCTGACCTGGTTGGAAGTTGGAGAAATCTCACCCAATGCAGCTTCGGCATCCAGCGGGGCGAGATCTTCGTTGGTGTTTTCAACATCTTCGTACCAACGAGTCTTTCTCCTGGAGGAGAACTTCTTGGACTTGCGGGGGGAGGTTGATCCGGATGAGGACGCGTACTCCTCGAACTTCTATTGGTCGAACTCGTACTCGACCTCCTCCACGACCGGGATTGAGATCCGCGGCTGCGACGCTCCGATCTCGGCTGCGAGATCGGTGGCTCCCACTGTGGTCGCCAGATTGTTCGCGGGAAAAGTTTGTGCTTTCTTCATTACTGATGTCATTGTACACTCTTGTAATAGTTTATCGATTACAAAGATCCGGTCTTTTTATAAGATCCGGTTACAATGAAAATCAAAATAAAAGAAAAGAAAGATTATAACTTTGTTTCCTTGTTTGTCGAACAAATCGTGAGCTCCTGTTTTGTGGTCACTCGCTTGCGTGGGTTGTTTGCCTGCGCCGGGGTTGTTTGCCGTGGACCACCGCGAGATCTAGATCCGGTCGGATCTACGCAGTATAACGGGTATTATTCCACCAAGGGAGATAATAGCCGGAGGAATTGTTTCACCAAGGAAACAATCGTTCGAATCTCGGGATCAAAGAACCAAGCTTTGATCCGGAGTATGTACGCGTAGATCTGAGATCCGGTCCTCTCGAACACCTTCCTTATTTGGCGTTGACGATCGCCGAGCACCAGATCTGAATGAGGGA
>BQKN01048076.1:0-20340 GCA_022839385.1 Asparagus kiusianus | reverse complement strand
ATATATATATAGAATAAAGGAAGAGAAGCTTACAATAAACGGATATCCCTTGGTCATATAAAAGTCTAGTCTTTTCATCATGTTCAGAAAAGAAAACAAAAATCACCCAAAAAGAATACAATGGAATTTATAAGGAGAATAGAAACAAAAAGGAACCCTAAAAAGATTTAAGTGTATGAGATTAAGGTATATATAAAGGGCTTAGGATGTTCTTTCAGAGTTTCAAACGTATCGGGCTTCATCTCTATAAGGACTCTACTTCATTAGGGTAAATTACACTAAACCTCCAAAAATTTTCAGTGTTTAGAAGTAAACCCTCCAATAACTTCTAAAATCGCATTAAACCCCCGATAACTTTTAGAACTGTAGAAAACCGCAAATAAGTTTTTGCATTTTGTAGATAACCCCCATGACAATGTCAGTCCGCATTTAGGATAAAAATGTGCTGCTAAAACAAAATGCAGACTGATTGTTTTTCTTTTTCTTTTTTTGTTGGGGGTGTTGCTGCAATTCCAATAGTTATTTAAGGTTTAATATAATGTTAGAAGTTGTTAGGGGTTTAATGCAAAATGCTAAAAATTCTTGGGGTTTTTTGTAATTTAGCACGTTATTAATGAGGTATCTGTAATTATCAAATCAATTCGTGTTAGTAAAACAAAAGAAAACAAATAGTAAACAATCATAAACAAATCAGATTTTTTTAGAGCATCTAAATTTAAACTTATTGGTGTAGAGCTTCCTATTTAAACACTTCTATTTTATTTTAAGCAACAACATAAGGCACTTCAAGTACTTTTGCATACACGGAATTTTTTCTCCCAAAACGACTGATACGTACCAGATACAAACAAACAATTACATATTCACCCTAAATTTTTGGCAAATGCCGCTTCCAGGATTTCTATAGTTCTATAAAGTGTTAATTGCAGATATGCCCGTTGTATTATCGCCCAATTGTGGACACACCCCTTGTAGTTTTATTGTTGCGAATAAAACCCTTTTGTGAAATATTATTGACTCTTTTACCGTTATAGAAATATTTTTTGGACAAATAGACGGCCCGAGGGCAAAATAGAGAAAAATAAAAAATATTCAATCTGAGAG
Organism: Asparagus kiusianus; assembly: GCA_022839385.1. Lineage (NCBI taxonomy): Eukaryota > Viridiplantae > Streptophyta > Magnoliopsida > Asparagales > Asparagaceae > Asparagus > Asparagus kiusianus. The sequence continues at coordinate 19,236 of BQKN01048076.1, read as the reverse complement.
TCTATCCGCAGCAATAGAACTACAAGGGGTCTATCAGCAATTGGGCAATGATAGTAGGCCTCTTTGGAGAAAGAATAACAAAACCAGGGTATCAGGTTCAACAAACCCATAACAAAAACATTATTCAGAGTCTCCAGTATCAAAATTCCCATGGAATTGGGAAATTCACGCATGCATTCAGTAACACATATACACATCTTAATTAAAAACTTTTTTTTCTCATAAGAATTCCAAATTCCATCACAAATTTCATCTCTCTTTTAAGTAGTTTAGAGTAGCAAGGTACAATAGCGTTACTATTAAATTTACACGCATCATGTTGTGCATTTCACAGAAAGCAACAAGTATTTTTCAAAAACCTCCCGCAGGTTTCTATCTCTCGTTAACTATTATCCTACGACAAGTGAGATTCGCCAATATCTGCAGAACTGATTGTTGCAGGTAATGCCTGAGCAATAATACCTCAGGTACTGAGATTCCTTCAGGGAAAGAAAAAAAAAATTTTTAAGTCGGCGAGTCTCAGAACTGCAGGCTGAGAGATCAAGTCCTCAGACCTTTTCCCTCTTAACAAAAACACTCACTCATGTAGCTCAATGCAAGACAGTCTCGTTCTCATTTTGAACGCTTCCCCTCTTCATTGATATGATTAGAAGGCTCATCAGTTTGATTTTCCTCTTCGGTTTCCTTGTGAGAATTCTCCTCATCTTTACTACCTCCTTTCAATCACAAATTTTCATCTCTTGAAACTTCTCTACTGCGTTCTACCGCACCTTCAGTAGTCTGATCATTAATCTCTTTTTTCTGATATTTTCGTAATTTCATCAGTAGATTAACTCTCGTATTGAGCCCTTCCTCTCTTCTTTGATAAGATAGAGCCCTCATCATTTTGATTTCCCTCTTCAGTTTTCATGTGAGGATTCTCCTCGTCTTTACTACTTTCTTTCAGTCTCAAATTTTCATCACTTGAAACTTCTCTATTGCTGGCTGCCCCACCTTCCGTTCTCTCATCGTTAATCTCTCTCTCTGATATTTTTGTAATCGCATCAATATCTTCAAGTGGCCTTCTTTCAAATGGAGAACGAACCTGCAACATTATCTTTTGGACACTAATGAACCATGGTGAAGATTCTTGCTTTACATAAAAGAGGGTACATGCTTGTCGGTGAAGAACCATATCTTGTGGACATCTAAATATCTGAAAAATCATTACATGAACTTTACAATTCATGACACGTATAAATCAGAGAATTTTCTGAATAAGCAAAAACACACTTTTTCATTGTTGATAATGTGCCAAATGTACTCTGATGAATGAACAACGGAGTAGTAATGGTTTCTGACATGCACAATAACTGCATATAGTTCGTAACTGTATTGCATCTGAAAACATAACCAAAAAACATACATATATGCCACAGTAACACTATAAGCGTAAGAAAACAATTTTGGTGCTTACTTCATTCTCTGGGGAGCTTAGAACAAGTCTCAAATCCAATTGTAACTGGTACTCCACAAATTTATCAGTCTTATAAATGCCAGAAGAATGAATCTTAAATCTCTTAAAATTGATACTAATAACTTGAGGAGATTCAAACAATTTGATTTGTTTTTCAACACGTACTTTATATCTGCATCCTTCACATGAGGGCTTGTTATCTGGACCGTCTAATTTCTCAATTTTGTAAATGATTCTAATGCATCAACAAGAGTGCAAGTTTCTTCATGATCAATCTCCAAGCTGAGATTCATTATAGGCTCATAAGTATGGGTAACACGAGCACAATTGCAACAGAGAACCTGAAATTAAAGAAATAGTTAAGTTAATTAGCAAGAAAGTATTTCTTAGAAATATTAAATTTTAAGTAATTATGAAAGGACCTGGCTCTTAATACGACCACCAAAGATTTGGTTGATAGGGCTATTTTCATAATCAAAGGATTGAGTCAGTTTGTCTAACAAGCAACATAGGAATTCGTGTGCATCTTGTTGCTTATCTGGCAAAAAATCTGGTGATATCTCTAGTAGTCACTTGTTAAGGAATTTGCTTGTTAGATCTAAAACTTGAGATCTTAAAACCATATAGCCATGATTAATTCAAAGAGATTAAAAGAAACATAAAAGAGCGGAAGCTTATACCTGAATCCATTGATAGATCTTGATTTGGGTTTTGGATCTTCTAACCTTAGGGTTTTTTTCTCTATAGCCGAAAATCTCTTGTAGATGGGGTAAAGAGAATTAGAGAGTGTAACCCTAGATTAGGGACCATAACCCCTTATTTATAGATGTTGTATTTTTATAATTTGGCCCCTCAACAAATCACAATTATAACCTGGTATCTGCACATATAACCCCATGATTTATTTAAATACCCATTAACCCAACTTAATTGATCACTTCAGTGGGTTATCCTGAAAAGATAGCAATACACATTGATTAATCATATGTGCCCACAAATAGATTTATTAGATTAAATCCAACAATCTCTCACTTGGGCATCATATGAGTCCTTAAATTGTGTATCACCTTATGAGCTCAAAATTGCTATCACTGAAAAGCTATTTCCGAACAATCTCGTCCATTGACTATATCAATATAGGATCAAAGAGGCATTCATCACATTTATCGTGACTCGACCCATCAATGGTCACATATACCAATACAATCAAACGACATAGATCAATCATGGATGTACAGCATGAAAATTACATGCAATGTGATCAGTACATGTCTATTTTCAACTGGTCCTCCTTTAGAGAGGTCAAAACCAAACATAATGTAACAGAGTGTCTTAACTGAATACTTTATTCTGATCAGACAATACAATCAAACATAAAGCACCACAATTACAAACTCCCACTAAATCATAATATCCTCAAATATTACCACACCCATATGAGCAGTATGCTCATGAAAGACCTTGGGTGGCAATCCCTTAGTAAGAGGATCAGCTATCATGGAGTTTGTCCCAATATGCTCTATGGATATCTGTCCACTCTGTACCCTTTCTTTCACAACCAGGAACTTAATGTCAATATGTTTTGACTTAATTGAGCTCCTGTTATTATTGGAATACATTACTACAGATTTATTGTCACAATATAACTTTAGTGGTCTTTCAACATTTTCCAAAATGCGCAGTCCCGTGACAAAATTTCGCAGCCATATTCCCTGATTGGATGCCTCATAACAAGCTACAAATTCTGCTGTCATAGTGAAGGAAGCTACTAGTGTTTGTTTGATACTTTTCCATGATATAGCTCCTCCTGCTAACATATAAATGTAACCTGATGTAGACTTTCTGCTATCTTGGCATCCAGCAAAATCAGAGTCCGAATACCCAATGACCTCTAATTGTTCTGATTTTCTATATGTGAGCATGTAATCTTTTGTTTTCTGAAGATACCTCATAACCCTTTTGACTGCTATCCAATGATTCATACCAGGATTATTTAAGTATCTGCCTAACACCCCGACAATGTACGCAATATCCGGACGCGTACATACCTGAGCATACATTAGACTTCCTACAGCAGAAGCATAAGGAATCTTCTGTATTTCCTGAATTTCAAGGTTACCTTTAGGGCACTGATTGAGACTAAACTTGTCTCCTTTAGCAACAGGGGTATCTCCTGGTCTGCAGTCTTATATGCCAAATATTTTAAGTACCTTATCGATATAGCTCTTTTATGATAATCCAAGAATACCCCGAGAGCGATCTCGATGTATCTGGATCCCTAATATAAAAGAGGCGTCCCCAAGATCTTTCATCTCAAAATTCTTTGATAGAAATCTCTTGGTTTCGTGTAACATGCCTATATCATTAGTGGCAAGCAATATGTCATCGACATACAGAACCAGAAAGATATACTTACTCCCACTGAACTTGTGATATACACAGTCATCAACAATGTTCATCTCAAAACCGAACGAGATAATTATTTGTTAAAACTTATGATACCATTGACGAGCTTGCTTGAGTCCATAGATAGATTTCCTTAATTTGCAGACCATATTCTTTGGGTCTCCCGACACAAAGTTTTCTGGTTGCACCATATAGATCATCTCATCAATGTCGCCATTGAGAAATGCAGTCTTAACATCCATCTGATATAACTCAGGATCATAATGAGCAACAAGTGTCATGATTGTTCTGAATGAGTCTTTCGATGAAACCGGAGAAAAAGTCTCTGTATGATCAATGCCTTCCTTTTGAGTATAGCCTTTAGCCACAAGACGTGCCTTATACCTCTTCACATTACCGTTTGCATCCCGCTTGGTTTTAAAAATTCATTTACAACAAATTGGTTTTGCACCTTCTGGTAACGGGACAAGTTCCCAAACCTTATTGTCTTGTATAGACTTGTACTCTTCATTCATGGCATCAATCCACTATTGAGAGTTAGAACTTTTCATGGCCTGAAGGAAGTTGATTAGATCATCTTCCAACATTTCATTACTTTCCTCATGTTCTTGGAGAAATACAATATAATCATCCGGAATAGCATTTCTCCTTTCTCTCGTGGATCTCCTTAATGGCACTGGTTTTTGAGGTTGTTGAGTTTGTTCTTCTGGAATAGGGAGTTGTTCAACATTGTTATCTTGAGGTTCCGGATTTACTTCTTGAGCAACAACAGATATAAGAACCTGAATATTGTCAAAAGTAACTATATGGATTGGATCTGATGCCAATTCCTCCTCAAAAGCAATGTCTCTAACCTTATTTCTCCCTCCCAAACTCAACATCCTCAAAGAATGTTGCTGTTCCCGTCTTAAAAATATTTCTTAGTGTGGGATCATAAAACTTATAGCCCCTAGAGCGTTCAGAGTACCCAATAAAATAGTTGCTAACTGTTTTAGAGTCCAATTTCTTTTCATTTGGCCTATAAGGCATTGCCTCAGCTGGACATCCCCAAATATGTAAATGCTTTAAACTGGGCTTTCGACCAGTCCAAAGCTCATAAGGTGTTTTAGCAACTACTTTACTTGGTACTCTATTCAGAATGTAAGCTGCTGTCTTAAGTGCTTCTCCCCAGAGTGACTCTGGTAAAGAAGAATGAGCAATCATACTTCTTACCATATCTTTAAGAGTCCTGTTTCGTCTTTGAGCTACACCATTCATGCTAGGTAAACCCGACATGGTGTACTGTGGGACGATACTGCATTCCTCTAGGTATCTAGCAAATGGTCCTGGACGTTGTTCACCTGAACCATCATATCTGCCGTAGTACTCACCACCACGATCAGATCTAACGGTTTTAATTCTTCGGTTGAGTTGATTCTCAACTTCAGCTTTATAGGCTTTGAACATGTCCAGAGACTCAGATTTTTCATGAATGAGATATAGGTACCCATAACGTGAGTAATCGTCTATGAATGATATAAAATATTATTGACCATTCCAGGATGCCGTAGGGAATGGTCCACAAATATCCGTATGTATTAATTCTAAGATATCCGAAGATCTGTTGGCACCTAATCTCTTAAGTTTGGTCTATTTTCCCTTGATACATTCAACACATACGTTGAAGTCCGAAAAATCAAGTGAATCCAAAATACCATCAGACACAAGACGCTCAACTCTACCTTTTGAGATATGACCCAAGCGCTTATGCCATAATGACGCTGAATTTTCCTTATTTAATTTACGCTTAGTACCACGTGATTCCGCATGCAAAGTTTCATTATAAGAAGCAATTGTATCAAGCAAATATAGGTTGTCATAAGTACTCAAATAACCGGTTCCCACAACATTTGAATTAAAAGATAAACTGAATTGATTGTTTCCAAATGAACAAGAATAACCTGATTTGTCCAATACAGAAACTGAAATCAAATTCCGTCTAAAAGACGGTACTACAAAAGTATCTTTTAAGTCCAAATAAGAACCAATTCCTAATAGCAACCTAAAATGCCCAATTGCTTCCGCATCTACCGATTGACCGTCGCCCATAAAGATGTGTCTTTCAACATCACTTGGCTTTCGATAGCTCAAGCAACCCTGCATAGAAACACTTATGTGAGTAGTAGCACCAGAGTCTAACCACCAAGTGTTTCTAGGTACTGAAGCTAAATTAACCTCAGAACAGACCAAAGTAAGGAACGTACACTTATTATCACGCCAGGCGTGATATTTTGTACAGTCCTTCTTTACATGTCCAGGCTTCTTACAGAAGAAACAACCCTGATTATTCTTATGTTGTTTCTTCTGAACTGGACCCTTAGCAGCTTCATTATCATTCTTTCTTTTCTTGCCCTTATCCTTAGAGGCATAGGCCAAATGAGCACTTTCCGTCTTATCTTGCTTTAACATGTCTTCCTCTTGCACACAGTATGAAATGAGCTCATTTAGAGTCCATTTCTTCTTTTGGCAGTTATAACTGACCTTAAACTGATTGAATTGTGCAGGAAGAGACAGCAGAACCAGATGCACTAATAACTCATCACAAAGATCAAGTTTAAGTGCCTTAAGCTTTGAAGCAATATGAGACATTTCCATAATGTACTCCCTGATATTTCCTTTGCCCTTATACTTCATCGAAATCAAGCGAGCTAAAAGCGTGTTTGTTTCTACCTTATCGTTTTTCACAAAACGCTTCTCAATTTCGGCAAGGAAATCTTTAGCCTTAGTAATCCCTTCGGATTTTATGCCTCTGAAGGCTTCCGGAACGTCGCGCTTAATGATCATAAGACTCATGCGATTTGAACGCTCCCACTTCTCATATTCCTTCTTTGCATCAGGAGTGCTATCCGCATTGAGAGGTTGGGGTTGTTCAATTCTTAATGCAAGGTCTAGATCCATGCAGCCAAGAATAATTAATATGTTCTCTTTCCAAACCTTGAAGTTTGTCCCATTTAGCATGGGAATTGAGTTGATGTTAGCAGAAATTATTGCAGCAGATGCATTAGCTGAAAATAAAACAAAAGATGCTCACATCAATAACCATATTTAGTAATCAATAAAATTCAAATAATAACAAATCTCATCTCAAGATATCTGGCACAACATTAATATCAAGTCTTTGGACAGTAATATTAACTTGTAAGTGATACCTTGTTGCAATGATCAAACACTGACAATAACTCATGTCAAATAATGAAACTATCTTTGGATCGATTCATTATTCACATGTAAACCTTATAATTGTCACACGTTTATCACCGCAGATGTGTATACAGTCTAAATAAATATTAACCTTCCTTTGGGCCGATTAAATATTTACACGAAAGCATACACACAAACATCTCACATTCCTCATGAACAATCTACACAAGAGAGGTTACTTTGGCAACTTCTTGTTTCAATTAAACAATTGGAGTGAGAGATAACCTTAATACCTTAGTGTCATAATATTTGAATCAAATAATTGATTAGCTAACAAATTAGATTTAAATTAAAAAAATTTAATTTAAATCAACTGAATTTCCAAAAAACTTAATTGGGCTCTCATAGCTTAATTAGGGCCCATAACTTAATTAAATAAATTAAGTATACCAAAGTGGACCCATAAAAAGCCGAGGCTTAACCATAGTGAACACGAAGTTCGCTTGACTTCAAACGCGAGGTTCGACTGTATTGAATACGAGACTCACTTAAGCATGAACGCGAGGTTCGTCTGAAAATGAACGAACGCGAGGTTCGTTTGATAAAAGAACGCGAGGTTCGATTTGAGAATGAACGCGAGGTTCGTTTGAATCTAGCGTGAGGCTCGCCTGAGAACGAACGCGATGTTTGACTTAAATTGAGCGCGAGGCTCACCTGAGAACGAACGCGAGGTTCGACTTAAATTGAGCGCGAGGCTCACCTGAGAACGAACGCGAGGTTCGACTTAAATTGAGCGCGAGGCTCACCTTAGACCTGAGCGCGAGGCTCACCTTAGTACGAACGCGAAGTTCGTTGAGCGCGAGGCTCACCTTAGAACTGAGCGCGAGACTCAACTTGAACTGAGCGCGAGGCTCACCTTAGAACGAACGCGAAGTTCGTTGAGCGCGAGGCTCACCTTAGTACGAACGCGAAGTTCGTTGAGCGCGAGGCTCACCTTAGAACTGAGCGCGAGGCTCAACTTGAACTGAGCGCGAGGCTCAACTTGAACTGAGCGCGAGGCTCACCTTAGAACGAACGCGGGGTTCGTTGAGCACGAGGCTCACCTTAGAACTGAACATGAGGCTCAACTTAGGAACGAACGCGAGGTTCGTTAAAATTGAGAACGAACGCGAGGTTCGTTAAACTTGAGCACGAGGCTCACCTTACACCAAACGCGAAGTTCGGTCCTCAATTTTCGCCACGATTAATCGCATGAACCCTTAGGGTTTCAAACTGAAACCGCCGCCGCCATTGCTCCTGCACCCAAAGGTCGAAACCCTAGGGTTTCCTGATGCAGCCACCGCCGTCGGAGTCGAGGGCGAGGCCGCCAGCGAAGTTCGCCGGCGAGGAGCATGGGACTGAAGACCAAACCCAAATAATCCGAAAATTCCTCGATCTTATCTTTCAAATCCAGATCCAGAATTGGAAAAGCAAAAGATCATTTCTTGATTCAGATCCAAAAAAAATTGAAGAAAAATCCAAAAAAATTCCAAAAATTACTGTTCACCGGTGATTTTTTTAGTTACTGTTTATCCGAAAAAAAATATATTTACTGTTCATCCGAACAAAAATACTTTACTGTTCATCCGAACATAGTTCTTAATCAAAAACCAGAGATTTAAGATCAAAAAACCTAATTTTAAAAACTTAAATCCCTAAGAATTAATCAAAGATGGCTCTGATACCACTTGTTAGATCTAAAACTTGAGATCTTAAAACCATATAGCCATGATTAATTCAAAGAGATTAAAAGAAACATAAAAGAGCGGAAGCTTATACCTGAATCCATTGATAGATCTTGATTTGGGTTTTGGATCTTCTAACCTTAGGGTTTTTTTTCTTTATAGCCGAAAATCTCTTGTAGATGGGGTGAAGAGAATTAGAGAGTGTAACCCTAGATTAGGGACCATAACCCCTTATTTATAGATGTTGTACTTTTATAATTTGGCCCCTCAACAAATCACAATTACAACCTGGTATCTGCATATATAACCCCATGATTTATTTAAATACCCATTAACCCAACTTAATTGATCACTTCAATGGGTTATCCTGAAAAGATAGCAATACACATTGATTAATCATATGTGCCCACAAATAGATTTATTAGATTAAATCCAACATTGCTCACATTCAATAATAAAAGGGTTAATTGTCGATAGAACTCCTTGTAGTATCTCTGTTTTGAACTCATACTATCCCTCTAGTTTTATTGTTGCAGATAGACCTGCGAGTGAGTTTTTTTAACCCTCGAGGAGTCTATATGTCAAAAAAAATCCCTTCCTCTGAGGGTAAAAAAATGATATTTTCTTGAGTCTGGGGGTTTATCTGCAAAAATAAACTAGGGGAGATTAAGTAAGTTCAGAACAGCCATACTGCAGAAGGTATGTATATGCGCGATTAAACCCTAAAACATAATAAAAATTTCGTAGATTCACATTGCTCAATTGTTACTAAAACTAACAAAAATAAAACTTCTTGGATACTAAAACTAACAAAAACAAAAGTAATTTTTTCTGAGGAAAACATAGATATCATACTCCCTTTAAAAGTACAAGTTCTGAAAAATCTTTCTATGGTCAATATTACCCTTGACTATTTGAATATTTTATTTAAAATTTAATTTATTAATTATATCCTATCATGATCCCATGTGAACTGCTTACAGGTCAATAATTTAAATCATACTCCCTTTAAAAGTACGAGTTCAGGAAAATCTTTCTATGATCAATATTACTCTTGACTATTTGAATACTTTATTTAAATTTTAATTTATTATAATCATAATTATATCCTATCCTAATCCTATTGGAACTACTTACAGGTCAATAATTTAAAGATTAATAAGCTATAATATATGAAGATTACAAAAAACCCTAAAAAGTTTCAAAATTTACACAAAACACCCTTAAAAGTATAAAATTATACAAAACATCCAGACATTTCAAAACTTAAAACAACAAATATGAAACTCTCAATATTTTAAAAACTATAAAAACACCTTCAAAAGTTCAAATAATAACAAAGCAGTATAAAATTCTGAAATAAAAAATAACCTCAAAGTTATAAATATTCCGAAAAACTCCTTCGAAAATTATAAAACACAGAAAACCCTAAAATTTAATAACTTATAACCAATACATATCAAATCTTAAAATTATACGAGTTCGAAAAAATCTTTCCATGGTCAATATTACCCTTGACTATTTGAATATTTTATTTAAATTTAATTTATTATAATCATAATTATATCCAAGCCTAATCCTATGTGAACTACTTACAGGTCAATAATTTAAAAATTAATAAGCTATAATATATGAAGGTTACAAAAAAACCCTAAAAAGTTTCAAAAATTGCACAAAACACCCTTAAAAGTATAAAATTACAAAAAACATCCAGACGTTTCAAAACTTAAAACAACAAACATGAAACCCTCAATATTTTAAAAACTATAAAAACACTCTCAAAAGTTCAAATAATAAAAAAACATTATAAAATTCTAAAATTTCAAAACTTGTAAACAACAAAGACGAATTCAAGGAATTACTATCAAACACTAAAAAACTAAAATTTATAAAAAATAACCTCAAAGTTATAAAAATTCCGAAAAACTCCTTTGAAAATTAAAAAATGCACAAAACCCTAAAATTTAATAACTTATAACCAATACATATCAAATCTCAAAATTATCAGTAGATCGCTAAAAATTTAAATTTTGCAACAAACAATCTAAAGTTTCAATAATTGCAAAAAAATACCCTCAAAATTCAAAGTTGCAAGAAATATTCTGACATTAAAAAACTTACTACCAACACATGAAACATGAAAATTACAAGCACTCAACTTAAAATTAAATTGTTAAAAAACACTCTCAAAGTTTTAAAATTTACAAAACACACCCTTAAAAATTTAAAATCACGAAAAAACGACTGCAATTTTAAAACATAGCAAAAAAAAAGAGTAGTTGTTTGATATTCTTTCATTAAGATATGTAAATTTAACTTTTATTTTAAGGTTTTACTATCTTTTTTTAGCATCTAAAAGTAGTCTAATTTTATCAAAAAAGATAAAGGTGGAGAAGGATTGATAACGTCTCAATAAAAATAAATAGAAGGAATGAAAGACACTATTTTCTGAATATTTTATAGAATAGGTTTTTTTTGAGTAAATTAGGAATTTTTGAAGGGGTTTTCATAAACTTTTTTAGTACTTTTATATGTTTATGTGGATGTTTTCATTATATAAAAGTATACTAGATTTAGTAATAATATTTATTTTATAATTTTTTAAAGTCTATCAAGGATTAGGAACGAACTCCATATTATTTTTTGTGTCATTTTAGCCCACTTTTAACCAATCATCTTATCTTATGAGCTTTAATTATTCATTTTCCTTTTAGAATGTTATTTTTTTGAAGTGTTTTTCACTTTTACAATGCTATATTTTCTTAGGTCAAGTTTGGTTTCATGTTGGTCTCAATGACATGATAATTCAAATTGATTTTGGCTTACATTTATTTCCTGTCAATTCAATTATCAATATAAAAATTTAAATTGGGTGTAGTTCATTTAAACGAATATTAAAAAAATAAATGATCACAATGCTAAAGTTTGGAGATATAAGTAAGCAAAAACCATCAAAGTGGAACCGAGGAACAAGTTTTAGTAAGGAAATAAATCAAATATACTTAATCATGATATTTGACCATGTGCATTGCACGTGCATAAAACCTGGTATAACAAAAATCACAAGCTTTACAGGTTCCTTTGCTGGCACTTCTTGCTCAAGGATAAAGAAGGAAACCATGTGAAATTGATGAATTAGATGAAATTCTTGTGTATATGATTTTCACAAAAACACAAAATTCATAATTATAATTAAATTAGTAAGAAGCATGACAAATTGCTAGTAAAAATTTATACTTCTCCCTCTTTTTTCCTAGGACAAATTTTCAAAAACGACTGTTTTCCAAACTTAATGAGCAAAATCGACCGCTGAAGAAAAAATTTAGCAAAATCGACATGCACGGGACTACTAGTCCCGTGCAGTTCTAAAAATAAGGTTAAAATTGACCCTCCCCTTCACCCACAGCGTCGCCGCGTCCCACTCCGAGTTCGCCGCCCTGCACCATCACGACCGCGTCGCTCAGCCCCGCACCCACGCCCACCAGATCTCGCCGCCCTCCCAGTTCCGCGCTGCACAGCCCCCGCGCCAGAGCCGCCTCCCTCCAGGTCCCTGACCGCCGCCCCCGTCTCGCCTCCAAGCCACCTCAAACCCAACTCCCCCTCAGCCGCCGCGAGCTCCACGCCGACAGCCCGACACCGTCGAACCCCGTCTCCCTTTCAGGCCTAACAGCCCGTCGTCCTCGGTCGCCCCCCCCCCCCCCCACTCGCTGTCACCCCGCCGACGCCGCTAGCCGCACTCTGCCTCACTGTCGTCCGTCTAGTCGCCGCTGACGGAGGGAGAGGGGAAGGACCTGTACGTGGTGGGGAGAGGGGGCGAGGCAGAGTTGGGGGATTTGGGTGAGGAGGCGTCGTCTTAGATGGGTCGGGGATTTAGAGGAGGAGGAGGGGTCGATTTTCAAAATCGACCCTTTTCTGCACAGGACTAGTAGTCCCGTACAGAAAAGGGTTGATTTTGCTAAAAAATTTGTCCAACGGTCGATTTTGCCAATTAAATTTGGAAAATGGTCGTTTTTGAAAATTTGTCCTTTTTCCTACTTTCCCTTCAAAGTTTTCATTGGGGAAAGAGGAGCCATACTGTAGAAATTTAACCAAATCAATTAATGAGAGAATTTCCCTTAAAAAGGGAATTAATATTTATCTAAACAATATGACAATTAATTGAAGTATTAAAGGATACTGCTCAAATAGTCAACAATAAGTCGTGGGGTGATAGAGACCGTGATGCACGTAAGCAAACATCGACATGCACCTTTAGGCCCCGTTTGGCAAAGGGTTAATGAAGAGGGGTTAAAGAAAAGGATTAATGTAATTAGCCTATTCGATAAATGACTAAATTATTAACCCGTTAAATAAGTTTTATTTTAGCCCTCGTAATCAGTTTTAGTGTTTGGGAATAACAATGATTTGAATATTTTCTTTATAATTAGAACCGTCAATTCTTAATCCTTCTAAATAGGAGTATTAGTAAACCACTCATTTTGAGGGGCTTAACTCATTTTACTCCCTCTAGAGGGGTTAGCTTAACACTTCTATATTTTTTATGTTTGGCAAATTATGGAGGATTAACTCACTTTAATCGTTGTATAGATTTTTTATGTTTGACAGGTTAAGAAGAGGTTTAGTCTACTTAACCCCTCACTTAACCCTTTGTCAAACGGAGCCTTAATGGGCAAAACAACGAAATTCATCAGCATCACCTGCAAAATATAACTAAACTCTAAGAAAAACAACTCAGCCGAAAATTTGAAAAAAAAAATGTTAATGAGAAAAGAAAATCGAAAATTTTCTTACATGAACATGAGTGATCATATGATGATAGATTCTCAACTAACAGGACGGTGCAAGGCATTGAGTACTTCATTGACGTAGCAAGAATTAATTGCCAGTATTTTCCAGTGATGCCCCATAAAATCAAAAATTTAAGTCACTGCAAACAACATTATGATGCAAATATGTTGAATAAAGAAGAGAAACTTACAATTAAGCGATATCCATTGGTCCTAATAAGGTCATATCTTTTAATCTTCTTCTTCTCCTTCTTCCTCGGAAAAAAGCCTATAGCACAAAATTAAGTTTCAATGCAGAAGAAAATGAGAACTAAAAAATTCTTGAAAAGAATATACAAAGAAATAATATTAACCTGAAAGAAAATTCTTAGTTTTACGAGTGGCTTATTAGAATTGTTTGAAGCTTTTAAGGAAGGTATATCATGACTTATGAGGAAAATAAAAATAAAGAGGAATTCTAAAAAAAAAGTTTCTTTTAAATTAAATGAGATGTGCTTTAATATACCAGGGTCTAGTAAGGCAGACAAAGTTCAGATATATAAGAACTCTACTAGAGATGGGTATTATTTCCTCGATGCCCACGACGTTCCACTATGACGATCAAGCAACTATCAACGTTGCAAGCAATCCGGTGTTTCATGAGCGAACAATGTATATTGAAGTGTACTATCATTTTATACGTGATACGGTGTTATCTAAGAAGATTGTTAGACGTTCGATTGATTGATCAGATTGCTGACATATTTACAAAAGCTTTGTCACGACTGTTGTTTGTTGTGCTTTGTAACAAGCTGTGCATGATTGATATCTATGCATCCGATTGAAAGGGAGTATTAGAGTCTTTTATTTGTTAAGCATTTTAGTCCCACATCAGGTATACTTGTAATGTTGAACAATCTAGCTATCTATATATCTAGCTATCTATATAAGAAAGGTGACTACCCATAAAGGGACCAAGTCAATTCTCCCATCTTAACAATAACAAACACCTATTTAATTTCATTTACATGACAACATAGATACAGGTGCCTTTGTATGCACAGAAATTTCTACGATTAAATGCACTTTAGAGAAAGAATAACTAAACCATACTAAGAGGCTCAGTAAATCAATTTCAAAATTCACGCACACACACACGCAAACTTCATTCTTGTAAGAATTCAATTGACGTCACAAATTTCATCTCCTAAGTCTAGAGTAGCAAGGTACAATAACATTACCATTAGGTTTACATGTATATATCATGCTGTGGATTTCACAGAAAACAATAAGTATTTCCAAATTTTCCCACGTCCACAGCAGCAAGTTTCTGTCTCTCAGCGATTCTTATCCTCCAATGAGTGAGATTCCGGAGTATCTGAAGAACTGACTGTCGCAGCGGGTAATACTTCAACATTGGTGCCCTCGGCTACAGAAATTCCTTGAGAGAAGGAAAAATGTTCGGCTGCACCAAAGAAGCCAGCGAGTCTCAGGACTGCAGACTGAGAGATTGGGTCATCTGGGCTAACAGATGCAGGCAAATGGGGCAAGCAAGAGGGAAGGAATTCTTCTCTGTTGTAGGTCGGTGAATAGAGTGCAAGAACTGCTCGACAAAATATAAACCTGTGCAACATTTCAAGAGAAACTTTAGTATTGGCAATTATTGTTTGGCAAAACTATATTTAGAAAGATGTTTGCAGATAGACCCCCTGTACTATCGCCCAATGAAGGAGAGACCCCCTAAGTGAAACTTTTACTACTCTGTTACCATCAGGTCTATTTGTCAAAATAATAATAATAATTCTCTCTCTGAGGGTAATCGACTCAAAATAATTCACTCAGGGGGTCTGTGTGTGACAAGAGAACTACAGTGCGTTTATTTGCAATAGGGCGATAACGCATGGGGTCTATCCACAAGTACCCTTTCCAAATTATCTATAAGATAAGAGGAATTTGAGGGATTGAGGCTCACAAGATAAAAATTCTAGTAGTAAAGGAGGAATTTGAGAGGCTTTAAAAATTGTAGGGAGAAAATCGCTTGCGTATGTGAAAGTGTAAAACATGTAAACATATTAATAGATAACCTAAGAACAAGTCGCCTCAAGAAAGGATCAGCCAAGACTTCAACCCAAACAGGATGGAGAGAATCAGATGACACCAAAGCTTTTTCCCACTCACTCAATGACAATGAAAATAGCTTCTCAGCCTTATCATATGTATCCTGAAATATGAAGCATAAACTCAGATCATACAATGGACGATATTTGTTGAAAGCAAACAAGCCTCTACAGGACCTATCAGGGCATACCTTGTCAATGTCCATGCCAGACATACCAACTAAAAGACAAAAAGCCTGAACCGGAGCTGTTAGGAACATAGTAAACTGGCTTCCATGCTGATAGCGTGTGGAATCAGTGGAAGCAACCATTGATGGAGCTCGAGAGATTGGAGAAAGGAGCATGATTGTTGTCTCTCCTTTCTCTTCCCCGTGTATAGCCTGCAAAATTTGAATATGAAATGGATTACTTAAACATTGCACATCACCACAATAAGGCATAGGGCATAACATGTCAGATAGGGCAGAATACAGATATTACTTCAGCTTGTCATATTGTAAGATCATGACAAATCATAATGCACTGGTCTAAGGTTTACTATGAATTGGGCTGCATCGTGGATGGGGCTGAATCCAGATCGCTGACAAAGAGGATGGGTTCAGTTGGCGATTTTCAAACAGGGTGGACTATCCCAGCCCTGACAACAAGTTCGTATATATCATTGGGTTCCTACATTGCAGGATGTTGAAGTAGAGATACATTTCATGATGTAACTTTAGATAATGGTTCATTATCTCAAAATAAAAGTACTTTTTTGCAATCCAAAAGGTTCAGGAGGAGGAAATTAGAGTAGACAAACCTGCCTTGAATCCACAACTATTGTTACTGTCAACAACCAGGAAAAGGGGCTTTCTAGTAAATGGGATCAAATCACATGGATAGAAATAGTTTGAGCCTGCACAAACAAATATAATACGCACCAGATTCAGATAATACCACAGGTAACAAGACCAGACCAAAATTACAATGGGGAGCTTACAATAATTTCATTCATCAAACATATGTGCAAGAAACATAAAATGCACCTATAGTGAAAACCCAGATTAATAAAAAAGATATGCATAATTTCATAAGTTATTGGGCATTCTTTACAGGTATCAATAAGAAAAAAGAGTATTTAAGAAAACATTTTAATATGTACCCTGATAATAAACACACCTTTGGATCCACGAGAACCCAACCACAAGTAACCTTCATTACTGCCTTTATCATCATCCTTATGTGAAGAAATCTCTGGGGGACTATTTACTGGAGAGCTCGAAGGAGAGACTGCATCCAGATCAGAGCCCTGTGCAATTTTCTCAGCAGCATTTTGAGAAATTCCAGAACTCAGCTTTGTAGGATAATTAACTCCACAATCTCCTGCAAATTTCCATAACCAGATATAGGAAACTTTGATTTAATGACATAGAAGATGAAACAGAGGTTATTGTTGACCTGCTGCTGAGAGGTATATTAACAAGATTCCATCAGAAGGAAGCTCTTCACATATAGTGGAAAGAACCTGCCGCGCAAATTGAAAAGTAGTAGTGAAACAATTGAAGTATTGATAAATCATTTTGACAATCATTATGTGCAAGCTCTGTTAGAGAACCATCCTCAAACATAAATGCCATTAGAATTCTTACACTAAAGAAGGGAAATCATAATTGGAAACTCTACGAGTTGTGCTGAAACAATTATATCACCAGTTCTAAAATGTATGTTCGTAAATTTTGGCTACTGGTCTTTATGTTTTTTCAACTAGATCTATATTAAGATATCATGGTATAGCATCCTTCGCGTTTATTGACTACTGCATGTGATTTTAGTTCTGAAATTCAAACAAGGTAGTCATTGAGGATACTAGTAAAATTTACATCAAAATGCACTTCAAAACTCGTAATGATGTGAAGCTTCATCCTAAATTTAAATCCAGCAGATGCACTGCACTTTGATATATTCTCTTTTATATATTAGAATATTGACTTTATGACTCTAAACCTGACTTGGCTTCAGCAAGCTGATCATAACAGCCAGTACCAAAAAATATAGGTTTATTAAAGAGCATGTACATTGGTGTTTCATTCTTTAAAAGGTAGAGAGCAGAAATGTACAACAAATTCAGTAAAGAAAACTTTGATAAGACCAAACTATAACAGTGAAATACGAGTCATTACAAGTCAAGAATTCAGGTGATTGGATCTTTTTGAAAAAAGTTCCTCATCAGATTGAAAATGTGACATATGATTACTACATTACATAATCTACACATTCCATGCAAATAAATAAGACTCTTCACCTTGATAGATATGTTTACACATTTGATGCCTTCAGCACAATAGTTCTCAAACAAACTTCCTGATATACTTTGGCATAAAGATTATTCACACCCAAATAACTATTTGGATGCCCCCATAAGTTAAAATTGTAATATAATATATAATCATACGAGAAGAATAAAAAATAGTTCATGATTAAGCAGGGAAGAATCTAAAGATTGAAAGACAGACTGGCCTAAAAAATAGTGGAAATCTGATAATTAAAAGATATAAATGAAAACTCTTTGATTATAAAGCCAAAAGGTTAATTGAGTCACTAGTAAGTATAGTGGTGCTGCCGGAAGAAAACTGTCCCATACAATCAGAGTAGCAAAAACATATACTTACCACAAGCAAATGGGTGACAGATGGACGATACAAAATGACTTTCCGTGGATTTGGTGGGAGGGTAGGATCTCTAATATCTTGCAATGGGCTGAGGCGATTAGGGCCTATTCCGTTATGGCTATTGTCAGCACCACCCTTCAGAGAGAAGAAACCAGAGGGCTCCCACTCGAGACACTGGAGCACTCTGAAAGTGTCGAGAGTGAGCTCCGTAAATTTGACCTACTCAGGCAGGGATACAGCAAGATGAAAATATAAGTTTAAACAAATGAACTCTAGTGAATTAGAACTAAAAAATGAAGTGACAAGAAGAAAAGTAGGCTAGCTAACCTCATTATGATAATAACTGCTCAAGATTGCATCACGCAGAACTAGGCGCCTCTTACCATTGAAGGGAACAGCACTCAGAAGAGAGTCCGGATGAGTGTCATAGGCAAAACAGTATCTTAAAGGCCTCATATTCATGAAAGATGAATCGGCTTTCAGAAATCGAATTATTTCTTGAACCACGTGCTTCCACTCTCTAAATTCTGTTTCCTGGATCACCATTCAAGAATGAATCATGTACTTTCTATGACGTGAGTGCATCGAGTTTCTTTACCAACCTTCAAAAATAGATACCTTCTTAAGTGTACCAAAGACTCTACCTATTCAAATCAATCCTCATGGTTCTTATAATTAAATTCATAAAGAAGAAATAAGCCGACGATGATTTTAGACCAACAATCAGTGGAAGGCATTAAAAAATCACTTAAATGTTAGATGTACAAAAAGAATACATATGACACGTGAAAATTAGAGAAGTAGGAAAACTTAGTGCGATAAGGACATAAATTCGAGTGATTTATAGATAAGTATTAAAAATGTAGTATTGTAGTCTCTCTCTCTCTCTCTCTCTCTCTCTCTCTCTCTCTCTCTCTCTCTCTCTCTCTCTCTATATAA
>BQKN01048059.1:0-19761 GCA_022839385.1 Asparagus kiusianus | reverse complement strand
AGCCAATAAAACCCGACCCGAAACCCAGCAGACCCGACCCAAAAAGCCAGAAAAAACCCGATGAGTCGACTCATGACTTATGATGGGTCGACTCATGGTCATGGGTCGACTCATAATTTTTATGAGTCGACTCAGCAGAAGAAAATGGGAACAGGACTCGATATCATGAGTCGACTTATGACAGGCGTGAGTCGACTCAACCTGATCAGTCGACTCATGACATGTTATTAGTCGACTCATGAACAAAAATCTGCTTACTTCGATTTCTTTTGCACACGATTTGCAAACTTGCAACTCATCCTCATACCTGAGGCATATACACATGCTCATAGGCTCAAATATCATTTTCCATGCATGACCATGCAACAAAGATATTTATAATATAGATTAAATATCTTTATTCACTCATATTCACACTTGTAAGTTGTCAAAATCAACGGGGTCTTACAAACTGCTACAAATGGTGTCGTTCCCATCCCTAAAGGGGAAATGCACTTGAAAAACACCGACGTACACAATCAGAAGGATAGGGGGCTGGTACCCCTCATTATCCCAAAAGGAAAGATCATGTGGGTCTATCCCAACTTAATTGAAGATCAATAGTGGACAAACACCGCGCCTAAGCAGAAAAGAGACAAGGCTAAGTCATCCAACATGATTATCCCCTCTGTTAACGAGAATAATGACCATCTCAAACCTCTCACCGACTCAGAGGAAGAGAGAATCGTCCTAGCGGCATACCCAGAAGGTAACCCTGGTACTCGATCGGGAAAAGCTTACTTGAGAAACTATGACCAGAATGCTCAAGAAGTCAAAGAACAGCCCCAAGACACTGGGGGTTCTGTACTAAAAAAGCAGGTCGATAAAGGTAAACAAAAGGAGCTTCGGTTCAATAAGAATCTTCACCAAGATCCTGGAGAAACGAACGCCCCTTTCCAATTTAATGTAATGGCTCAGCTAGCCAATATACCTGCTAGGATTACCCTATATGAGCTTTTGAGGTTGTCTAAAACCACTAAAGAAGCTCTGATTGAAGCTTTGAAGAACACGGAGAGCTTTATCACACAAGTCGCTCCAATTCCTGAAGCTGTTGAAGACTAACCTTGCCTGCAATGTCTGCAAGCGGCGAGAAGTCTACCTTGCATATCCTTTACTCAGGAAGATATGCAGGTTAAGCACAAGCATGACAGGCCCCTGTATTACACAGGATACATAGGGTCATCAGAAGTCAGCCGTGTTCAAGTCGACCCAGGTTCGGCACTTAGCATCATGCCATACAGAGTTATGCAAGTCTTAGGGATCCCCATGCATCGACTGAACGCTACTCAAACCACCATCTTTGGGTTCAATGCAAACAGCACTCGACCCCTAGGAAAGATCAAACTCAGATGTTAGATCGGAGACCTTAAGTCCGAAGTGACTTGTTACATCATAGATGCGGACACGTCCTACAACCTTTTGTTGGGATGACCATGGATACATGCAAACCGCATTGTCCCATCTACTCTACATCAAGTCATGAAGTATGTTAATGATGAAGATGAAGTTCGAACTCTGATTGCGGAAAAATACCCTTTCAGAGGAGTAGAAAATTTCCACACAGATTCGGTCTTCTATTCAGGATCACAAGAGAAAGAAGATGTTGACAGCGGCAACGAGGCGGACGTCGAACCAGACCCCGAAGGAGATTGTCCATGGGAGTTGAACTTCAATGTAATGGGTCCAGTCAAGAACAATAATAATGTACCGAGTGAGGGCGAGTGTTGCATTAATGAAGATTTTATTTTGGCGTACTTATCTGATGAATCTTTTAAAGTTGAACAAACAGAGAATGATCATAATGCAGGTACCGATCCGTGACACACATTATGTGCAGAAACATCCCTCACATTGCCAATTAAGTCATCCTTCACTTCAGATGAAGAAGTAGAAGATGCACAGAAGGCTTTCTTCAAGGTTCCGTCCAAAAGGAAAGGGCAGAGGCCGATTCATTTCGGCAAAGTTAAATCCGAACCACTCAAACGGGGAAGTTCCGAAGAAGATGATGGAGTTCCTCAATTCCATTATCATGAACCTAACTTCCTCCGATTAATGAAACAAATGGGGTACAACTTTAATGAAAAACAAGGTTTAAACTTTGGGAAAGGAAGGCGAACGCCAACCGAATGTCTCTAACCCCCGAAGGAAAACCACCGGATTATTACCAAAAAACCAGAAGAGGCTTGGGTTATGTCACAACTCCCTCTGTCTCAGAAAACGAAATCAGTAATTATCTGCGTCAAGACCATTCATCAGGAACGTTTTCCTAGGAATCTGACGTCAGTGTTGGACCTTTCTTTAACAGTTTGACTGTGAACATGGTTTCAACTAGTCATCCAGATGAAGACGTAAGGGGTGATGAAGAGTTAATCGAATCAACCGACGATCCTTGGATCAAACGTCTTAACATCTTGTGGGATATGCGTTTCGAACAACGCGAACCACCTACTGAAGATAAAGTGATCCAGGTCAACATGGGAGATGAATCTGATCCTAAGCCTATCTTTATAGCTGAAGACTTATCGTCATCCGAAAAAGAGGACCTTATATCTCTCATCCGAGAATATATAGATGTTTTTGCTTGGAACTATGAAAACATGCCTGGCCTTGACCCAAAAGTTGCCA
This sequence comes from Asparagus kiusianus, assembly GCA_022839385.1. Taxonomy (NCBI): domain Eukaryota; kingdom Viridiplantae; phylum Streptophyta; class Magnoliopsida; order Asparagales; family Asparagaceae; genus Asparagus; species Asparagus kiusianus. The sequence goes on along the minus strand of BQKN01048059.1, from coordinate 17,097 downwards.
TGCATCATCTCAACATCGATCCGGATGCAAAACCCGTTAAACAGCAACAACATCGGTTTCGTCCAGAGGTCATGAGGCGATTGAGTCTAAAGTTAAAAAGATTATAGATTCGGGTTTTGTTAGGAAAGAACAACATCCAGACTGGGTGGCCAACATTGTTCCAGTTCCTAAGGAAAATGATAAAGTCCGAATATGCATCGACTTTCGTGACCTCAACGCGGCTTGTCCAAAAGACGAGTTCCCTCTTCCTATCACTGACGTCATGATCGACAATACCTGTGGATATGAAAGGATGTCTTTCATGGATGGATTCTCCAGGTACAATAAAATCAAGATGCATCTGAAAGACGAAAAACACACCGCTTTTAGGACACCACTAGGGGTGTATTGCTACACAGTGATGCCCTTCGGCCTGAAAAACGCAGGTGCAACTTATCAACGTGCAATGAATGCCATCTTTCACGAACACTTACGTAAGAAGATCGAGTGCTACGTTGACGATATAGCAGTAAAGAGCCAACATAAAGGCGATCATCTTACAAACTTGAAAACAATGTTCGATATCATGCGAGTACATCAACTAAAGATGAACCTGACAAAATCGTTCCTCGGAGTGTCAAGCAGAAAATTTCTAGGATTTATCATCACATCCAAGGGAATTTTTCTTGATCCAGAAAAAGTGCGTGCTATCCAAGACATGCCACCTCCGAAGAGTCTCAAAGAGCTCAGAGGTTTGCAAGGAAGATTGGCCTACATTCGGAGATTTATATCTAATCTTTCGAGGCGCTGCCAACCTTTCTCTAAGCTCATGAAGAAAGGTGTGTTCTTTATTTGGGATAAGGATTGCCAAAGAGCATTCGAAGAAATTAAGGAGTATCTTACTCAACCACCGGTTCTTGTAGCCCTAATATCAGGGAAGCCATTCATGTTGTATGTGAGAGCCATGGAACATTCTCTTGGGGCTTTGTTAACCTAGAACAATGATCAAGATAAAGAGCAAGCCATTTATTACCTAAGCAGGACTATAATGGGAGCCGAACACCGATACAATCCAGTCGAAAAAGAATGTCTCGCTTTGGTATTCGTAGTTCAAAAGATGCGAAATTACCTAGTTGGACAAACAATTCACGTCATCTCCAAGGTGAATCCCTTGAGGGTTCTGATGACAAAGCCATCATCTCTAAATTGTTGGCTCGCAAAATGGGTCATTCTCTTGTCACAATATGATATGCAATTCATGCCCCAAAAGGCGGTCAAGGGTCAAGCGTTGGTAGACTTCTTAGCCGATCACCCAGTGCCAGGGACATCTAAATTGTATGAAGAATTGCCCGACGAAGTTGCCGAAGCTTGTGTCACTCGAGAATCTACGCAAGTGTGGAAGTTATTCTTCGACGGTGCATCCAGAGCAAACCCTCATGGAGCAATTACCGCGGGAGTAGGAGTGGTGTTCGTCTCCCCAAATGGTCACGTGATCCCAAGAGGATTTTCCCTAATTGAACCTTACACCAACAATGTGGCTGAGTATAATGCTTTGCTACTAGGAATGTAATTTGCCGAAGAACTTAATATTCGACACCTTGAGGCTTACGGTGACTCTCAACTCATGGTAAATCAAGTCCGAATGGAATACGAAGTACGTCATAAGGACCTAATCCCGTACTACTGTACAGTGCTAAAGCAAGCTAAGAAATTCGAAGGGTTCTTTATTGAATACATTCCACGAGCTCAGAACGCTTACGCAGACGCTTTGGCGTCATTGGCAACTTCGTTGGCATTACTGCCAGGTGCTGAAACAACGATCCCAGTCACAGGACGTGAGCTATACTGCTCCAAGATTCTTATAGAAGAGAGCTCAGATAAGACAAAGACAGGAGAAGTCTGTACGACCTCGATGGAATTTGAAGCTAGAGATTGGCGGTTTCCGTACATCGACTATGCCATATACGGAATTTTACCTGATGACTCTAAGAAAGCGGCCACTATCAAACGAAAGGCCCTCCAATTCTATTATGATGCAATTTCTCAAACCCTGTACCGTAAATCACATGATGGAGTTTTGCTTAGATGCCTCTCTCAGAAAGAAGCGAAAGAGGCCCTGAAGGAAGCTCACGACGGAATGTGTGGAGCTCATAAACCTGGATCTAAATTGGGAGATCGTCTCCGACGAATTGGTTATTATTGGCCAAGGATGTTCGCAGACGCAGCAGACTACGCTAAACGTTGTCATGCATGCCAGATTCATGGTGATTTTATCCATCAAGCGCAGGAAACTTACATCCCACATCTTCTTCCTTACCATTCAAAATGTAGGGCATGGATATCGTGGGTCCAATTTCTCCTCCGACTTCCAAAGGACACCGGTTCATTTTGGCCGTAACCGATTATTTCTCCAAGTGGGCGGAGGCAATCCCGCTAAAAGAAGTCAAGACGAAGAATGTGGTTAAGTTTATCAAACATCACGTCATCTATCATTTTGGAGTTCCGAGACGAATAGTTCACGATAACGGGACACAGTTTGTTAGCTTTGGATTTCAGAGATTTTGTGATAAATTTAGAATCCAAAGTGTCACATCTACGACGTATTATCCGCCAGCGAATGGTCTTGCAGAAGCTTTTAACAAGACCATCGTGAAACTTCTTAAAAAGTTTGTTTTCAAAAGCCGACGCGATTAGGACAAAAGACTCGGTGAATGTTTGTGGGCCTACCGTACAACGGTGAGGACCCCTACAAGAGCTATGCCGTTCTCTTTAGTATACGGCTGCGAAGTTGTATTGCCATTAGAAATCCAAATCCCATCCTTAAGAGTCGCTATCACAGCCGGATTGACAGAGGAAGAAAAACACCAACGGCGTCTTCAGGAACTTGAAGCTTTAGACGACAAGCGACTTCAAGCTCAGCAACAGATTGAACTATATCAAGCCCGTATTTCTAAAGCCTACAACAAAAAGGTTAAAGAACGGATTTTCAAGAAAGGCGATTTAGTTTTGGCTAATCGACGACCTATGGTGATGACTCACAAAACCAAAGGGAAGTTCAATCCCAAATGGGAAGAACCTTTTGTGATAGAGACAGTCTATTCCAATGGAGCCTACCGTCTCATCGATAAGAAAGGTGACAGACTTATGATGCCAATTAATGGGAAATTTCTCAAGAAATATTACCCGTAAAGAGCTTAGCAGGGGGTTGCTTATTAAATGTTTGTTTGGACGAATTGTTCTCCTACTTTGTATGTCGTCAAGTTAACATTACACCTCTGATGATTTAAGTTGTCGAGAAATATTATAATAAAGAAAATTTCCTAAGTTGTTGGATTGGTTTAGTTCGGTGGAAAAGTCTTAGCAACCTAAGATGCGCACCCGAGGTTGGAAGGAAGAACGTCTAACTTCCCTGAACGCAAGTTCTACAACTGCGTTTCAAGTTTCTCGGACGCAAGTGCTAACCCACCATGTAACATGGCACTTCTAAAATTTACAAATTTCTTCCAGTGCTTAAAACAAAAGCACATAAACAATCTATCCTTTGATATTAAAGCAGAATTTAATGGTTTCATGTCAGAAAATGATATGTAAAAGAAACGATGAAAAACTAAACAGTGCTACGTTTATTCAAAGGAAAGCAAAGCAACAAGGAAATAAGCATTGTTTCTACCAAAGGAACAATACAAGAACTGACTCATCAATCCATCAAACTAAAAGAGATAAGTTGAGACTTAATATCATAAAGTTTCTCTTCATGATCAGTTCGCACCAGCGTTTCAGCTCGTTTCCGAAGCTCATCATCATTAGGAAGCATGGCGGCAATCTTCTGTTTGGCCTCTGCAAGAGCATTAGCTCCTGTACGATAATCTACTAGAGAGGTTGCGCTCTTGATGTTGAGTTCAGTGTCAATAGCTTCTTCTCGTTTGAATTGAGCTTTCAATCTGGTCAACTCTACTTCAGTAGCGACGATCTTCTCCCGTAAATTCTCTAGAGAAGTACCGGAGAGCACTAGCTCAGCCTGCTTTTGAGCATGCAGTTTTTGCAAATGTTCCACCCGGACTTCCTCCTCGGCTATATGACGCTAAGCTGCTTCATATTTATTAAACTCCTCAGCCCGGATGTCTTTAAACGTTGACGTAATCTGCGCTTGGATATCAGCATGACCTAAGGCCTCCAAGAACCTTAGTTGCGCCTCCAGGCGTGAGATAGCTTCTGAGCAATGATGAACGACATCGACATCACCCACAAACTTGAGGTTGTTCAAACTATTGGTGAGCATAGACTTGAAGGTTTCAAAAGTATCTCTGCCAGCCAATACCACTTCAATCACCTTCTTTGTCAGACTCTCTAGATAATTAAGAGAAATCTTAAGGAAATCTGGCATGTCTGTGGGACTCGAAGCAGCGATGGGAGATAGTATAGAAATATCTGAAGATACTGAACCAAGTAAAAGACCAACAGATGATTTCGGCGTAGTAGCTTGGGAGGGAACATCGACATCCAGCGGAGATGGACTCGATTGATGAATCATAAGTTCCCCCGCTCCAGATGATCTTGGCACGTCTACAACTTCTGTAGAGGCTAAAGAAATTATCAATAAGGTCGTCGGTATGAGAGTGGTCGTTGAGAGCTCCAAGCAAGGTGGTTCTGACACCTGAGCCGGGGGTAGCATAAGCTGTTGCGTCGAAGCAGGGATGAGAGCGCTTGCCTCATGTATCATAGGATCTATATGAGAAAATTATTTAAATATATAATAAAGACTGGTCGTAAATCAAAACAAACGACACTTACCCGCGAGAGGCAAAGGGATGTAGGGCGACGCTTTGTCTGAAGAAGAGGGTGGTCGAATATCCCACTCCCCGGGATCATCGTTATCATCACTTAAATTGTCATTGTTCTTGTCACTCCCACTTTGGTCGCCACCACCATCCATATCGTTTGCACCATCGCTATGATCTGTAGGCTCCTCTTCATTCATGGGGGGAAATGCTGGTGGATCTTCAGTGATAGTAGGTTTTGATATGACTCTAGTAGTAGGGCTAGAATCTACGTCTCCTACAGGTGGTAATAGCATAGAAGTAGAAGGAGACTTGCCTGCTACTAAGACTTACTAGGCAGCCACCATAGGTTCTTGGACCAGAGGTCTATCTTCTTCAACATGAGGGGCAGTAGAGGCGGTATCGTGAAGCATGTCTTCAGGGGCAAACTCCATACCCCTTGCAAATGATTCATTCCTACGTTCTTCTTCATTCAATGAATGGGCAGAAGAGGCAGGGCCTTCTAAAGTAGGACCAACACTGGGGAGACCAGGCTGAGGCGAGAGTCCCATAGCAGTTGACTCTTGTTCTTTCTCTTCGGCATGCCATGCTTTCTGAGCATCTGACATAAGTTTAGAAGCAGGGGGTTCGAGTGCTAACTTCCGACGAGCTCGTTTGTCATATTTGGCTTCTTCAGCCGCATCTAGTGCTCTTTTTCCAGTGGCACTCTTACTCCGAGTCTGGACTCTTGAAGGTTCCACCTCGTGAGTATCCGGCACCCTGACCTCTTCCTGAACTCCTTCTGGTGATTGACGCTGCTCGTCCTCTGTAATCGCCTTTTCGTATGATAAATATTCGCTAGCACCCCGGGCACGGAACCTTTTAGCACTCCTCTTTGAAGCATACCATCTGCGAATGGCTCTTAAGCAAGAGGTATTCATGTTGTAGGCTAAAATTTGGGAGGTAGCCTGGTACCACTGCAAAAACTTAAGAAGTATGAACGTTGGGCATCTTATGCGGAAGTCGGAATTTCGCTCCCGTACATCCTGCTACCGAGTAGTACCAAGCTCTTTCTCCTTCATACACGTTACCCGTGTACACAAGAGCGGGGTTTGGATTCCCGACGTAAATCTGATCATAGCCAAATTGCCGAGAAAAGCGATAAGGCTGATATGGTTCAATAAAACACTTTCTCCCTTGCTGAAAAATAAGATAACCTGGGCGAATATTTATGAGCCACCAAAAGGCACCTCTACTGAGTATGGTAAAAGAGTTTTGTCCTGGAGTGTCTTGATGGAGCTCTCCATACGCACCGCCCTCGAAAACAGGAAACTTGCAAGCGATCTCGTAATTATGGTCCCGTCTAAATATTTCACGAAATTTAACTTGGTACCAACCGACCCATTGAGCAGTTTCTAATTGCTGAACAAGAGGAGCCGAGGTGTCACTTAACTCAGGAGTCGACATTATTGAAGGGCAGTGCAACACAAACCAAGATACCATATAAATATATGGCATTGGCACTCGAGGGGTCGGAGTTTGGATGATAGTCTTCCCATCCGAGTCCAATTTCTTGACGGCAACAAATTCAGAGGCTAGTTCCCGCAAACCACTCTACAAGCAGCACACCATGGCTGAAAGAAGATTTAGGGGTCGTCCATAAGCTAGAAGTACAGTGGGGTATAACACCTCTACTGTAATAGCATCCACTGGCCTGGTAGGTACCACACATCGCTTTAACTAGAGAGTAATAAAACCCACGAATAGGGCCATGTCAGAGATTGGAACTTCTGCCTGATAATGGAAGCTTTCGAAAGTGGTAAAAGCTGGGAAGACATCCTCCTCTACCTCGCAAGTGTAGTGGGAGGTCGCATCGTTGATACGCTCGTTGATTTCCTCAAGAGTACTGGCGGCTAAATGAGTCACCTCAGCTTCCTTGTCAAACAGGTTTCGAAAAAGATATTCTGCCCATTGTCCTTGTTTCACACCACTGGCCCTTTTCCCAGTAGTTTGTGCACAGATATGGAAATGGCACATTAATTCCCAATAAGTGTCATAGATATCGGGGGCACCATGCTTTAGGATCTCCAATTCCCTATTGCCGGGAACGAATTTCTCATAAGGCAGCTCTCCAAAAGATAATCCAGAAATTTCAAACATCTCATGAAGAGCAAAGCCTAATTCACCAGGAAGAGTGAAAAATGTACCGGTATGGGGATTATAAAATTCTAGCATAGCAAAAAGTCCGCTGTAATTTGGAAAAATCCCATATCGAGTAGCCGTTATTGGAGTCCTCAGCTCTGAAATCCTCAAAGGCTCTTCCAGCTCCTCCAAGATAAAATTTATCATCCGGGCCCACCAGTCTGTTTCACTCGAATGTACCAACGTTGGAGCCCTAAAGTCTTGAGCAGGGAACTCTCCTTTGACAGATATAAATTTTCTAATGAAGACCTCCACCAGTTTAGCGGGTTCGCCGACGGGATGTTCCTTCTTGAATAAACCTGGTTTCAGGGCCACAAATTGATTAAAACTAGTCGGGTGAGTGCCTCGAGGAGTAATATGCCCAGTGGCAACACCTCCCTGATCCTGAACAAGTTCCCAATTCATTGACCGTAGGATGGAAGCACACTGATAATAAGAAATTAGCCACATTCGCTCTAAGTTGGGGAGGAAAAGACGACGATTGTTGACAGCCCTCAGCCATTTGTAGTTTCCTTCCGACATTCGTTTAGGGTCCATCTTAACAGAATCCCCAAAGAGGAAGGATGGCTTCTTTAAAATCTCACGATCGGCGGTTTCAAATTTAGCATCTGTGACTAAGGACCTGAGCGTCTCGGGGAAAGCTTGGGTAATGAGTTTTGCCCGCTCCTTGTTCGTGTCCTGGAAAGCTGGGTACTCAAAATGAAAACTGAAAATTGTATTTTTCTCCGCACCTCCCGCATGACCAAAATAGTGTTTGAAAGAAAGAGGCTCGTTGGAATAGCACGCTGCAAATAGCAAAGTCAATCAGTTAAACTCAGGAGTCCAACTCAAGAAAACAAATTCTGGATCTATGTCCAAAATGATAAATCTGGGGTTCAACTTGCGTCCAGAATCCTAAACGCAAGGTCCAGACCCGCGTTCAGAATCTTAAATGCAAGCATAAGACCCAGACCTACGTCCGGATCCCAAAACGCAGGGTCTTAACCTACATCTAAAATCCCAAAACGCAGGGTCTCAACCTGCATTCGAAATTTGAAACGTAAGGTTTGAACCTGCGTTGAAATATCACGAACGATGGAGCTAACCATGCGTTTTTAAGACCGAGAAATGAAAAAATATGATCTCTATGTTCTAATAAGGGAAGGCAGAACCCCCAATCAAAAATCAAAAGGAAGGAATTTGTTAAAGTAGCTTTCAATTGCCCAGACTTACCGTTAATTGAGGAAGTCGGAGACGTCGGGGCGGTGGCCTGGACATCTCCAGAGGTCTTAGCTGAAAGAGCGCCCTGAGTTTGGACGATCTTGGATTTGGAGGCCATTCTCTTCTTGGGAGCCATTCTAACAGTGACAAAGAAGAGACAGAATGGGTTAACAAAAGGTTTAGGGATGAATTTCTCCTTCGTTGAAGCGCTGGAGACGATGAACAGGAACCCTGTTAAGCGGTCGACAGGAAAGCAAGGAAGAGAAAAGTCGAGTGACTTTTTGATTTGACCTCAGTGGTCTATTTATATACAGCTGTAGCCATCAAATCAGCGCTAGATTTTAGACGAAAATCCCACCCGAAACGTGATTTTCGCATTTTCAAATAAGGGGAGTTAGCTTCCAAACGCATCACCGCATTCGGTTGGTTGAACGCATCAGCCGATCACACAATTAACCCTTTTAAAGAGGTTAATATTCCAAGTGGTGACGATATGATGGATTCCTCCTAGGCTGTCCTCCTGACTAAGCTGAGGATGAAGTTCTTCTCATACAGGCTTGTGATTCTCTCTGTTTATGACAATAGATTTGTCTTAAGCCAGGAAGTGCTCAACCTCCCTGAAGATGACGAACTTGGTCAAACAAGCTCAAGTCCAAGTCATTATTGACGAACTAAAAAGATGACGTCATCGAATTTGTCTAAGACCCTAAGATGCTCTACTCAGTCTACAATGAGGTGTATTCAATCAACAAAATTTCGGGATCAAAAGTATTTTGAAAATTCGTCCCAGTCAATCGCAAACTTTCGAAAACTTTGGAAGGGGTTCTGTAGGCTATCTAAAAATTATAATAGATAGCTAACTCCCCATCAAACACTGGTGATGGAAGTTACAATCTGACGACTTCCAGAAGGACACAATTTGTGAAGATTATAATCTGACGACCTTCACGACAGCTCCAATCAACAACTTCCACAATCAACATCGGGAGTTACACTCTGACTACTCTCACATATCAAAGAGCTAAAGCAAAGATTACAAAAAAACGACGATCTTTGCAACGCTCTGACAGAAAGAGACTATAAATCGACGGTCTCTTCAAACTAAGACGTGGAAGTCCTCCCTGCGTACCATCATCAAGACACAATACCAATGTGAGCGCATACACAGCTTCATCCGCTGCAAACAAGCCTCATATATGAGATGATTGATCTTGATGGCTGCGACAATAACATGACTGATATTATATTAGCAACTATTAGAGGTACTGATGAGCAGTGTAATGATTTTAGAAAAGTGGGAAAATCTAGAGAGCTGTGAGCGAATATTCGGCATGCTGAGAAGCGCATGATCAAGCCATGCAAAGAGATCTTAGTGGAGATTGTGACCTGCAGTTGATAGAGCGTTATTGGGATGCCTCAATTGTCACAAATAGCCTGAATAGGACCTTCTCGACTAGTCATTGATGTCATCCATATATAAAGATAGAGAAGGCATCCGCAGCTCCAACCGCTGCCCAACGTAGCTCCAATCGCTGCCTAACGCAACTCCAAGTGCTGCCCAACGCAGCTCTATACCGCTGCTAAACGCAGCTTCACTCGCTGCCAGACGCAGTTCTAAGCACTGTCCAACGCAGCTCTATACTGTTGCCAAACGCAGCTTCACTCGCTACCAGACGCAGTTCTAATCGTCACTAGACGAAGCTCTAACCGCTGCCAAACGCAGCTTCACTCACTGCCAGAAGCAGCTCCAACCGCTGCAGAACGCAGCTCCAACCGCTGCATAACGCACTTCCAAATACCGCGTTCAAACACAAAATCTATGTCAGAACGCAAGTCAAGGTTCTGACTCATTCAAACGTGATCGTAACAACTTCGAAGCTGTTCTCAACCCACGATTCGGGGAGTGGTTCACGTGGGTTGTTACACCCGATTAATGGGGTGACTAAACCCCCATTTAGGCGCGGATTATGGGGACAGTTACACCCCTAATCCCCCTATAAATATCAATAAACTCAACAGAGTTAAAGATCGGATTTTTGGGAAGTCAGAAGAGATTTTCTATAATCAGATCGGGGAGAATTTTCCAGGATCGGATCTTTACACAATCGGAGGGCAACCATCTCCAGGAGAAGAGTTCCAAATATTCAATACTTGGCTTATTAATCGAGTTATTTCGGTTCAAACAACTCTTTTCTTATTAGAGTTTGTTACTCATTCTGAGCGACAATACTCATTGAGAGTTCTTGAGCAGTTTAACCAAACAAGTCATTTGTTCCAGCGAATTGAGATTTTCGGATCGTCAACGGAGAGCAAGTTCGACGCAAGCATTCGAAGGAAGCACTCCATCGTCACCGTGAAGAACCCAGAATTAAACAAAGGGGAGAATCCAGATTATTCTCTTCTCTTTTGTAATCAGGAAATCCAATTGTAATCGAGAGTTGAGAGATTTGTAATCATTCTTTTTCTAAGTAGTTAGAGAGAATAAATTAAATACGATTCTTTTATTATTTTCTTATTGCAAATTTTCCACCAAACATTCCCTTGATATGCTTCTATAAATTTCTAAAGTTTGTAAGCACTATCAAAAGAATCAAGCTTGTTAGAAAAAGATGAATCAAAAGCATTACGTATAAATTCTAACAAAAGCTTATTCATTATAAACATTCTTTTATCTTTATCACTCTACTTGGATTTCTCCAAAGTGGGTACACTGTAAGCATCGTCTATAATTTCCCACAAATTAAAATATCTCGATCTAACAAATATATTAAATCTAGAACATCATTGGGCATAGGGAAAGATATTTAATTTGGGAGAAACATTAGGATCATAGCCTAAAAAAGGTACACAATAAAAGTCCATAATTATAAAATGTGCAAGCAAGATACAAAAAATCTAAAAATTAGATTAGCATAAAAAGATAACTTGGATCTTTAACTTAAGGCGATTAAACCTTAAATCAAAGAGCACCAAGCTCTGATACCAATTAAAAAACCCTAAAATCACTAGGAAGTACTCTGATACCAATTGAAAGCACCCTAGAGGGGGGGTGAATAGGGTTTATGCTAATCTAATCCGATTTTATACAAATTAAAACTAATTAATAAGTTATCCTAGCAAATATGATATACTACAAGATATATGCAAGGATAAGCAATATAAACAAGGGGGAAATAAACAAAAACAAACAAGAGTGATAGTCCGCAAATAAACAAACACAAATACTAGCAAATGATCATGATGTTCGGACCTTTCATCCTACGTCTCCGCTTCCCACTTCCGGGAAGAAATCCACTATCACACCGGCTTTTCAACGCTCACCCAAAAACGTTTACACCTCACACTTGGTTTTCTAGCTCACTGAAAACTTTATAACCAACACTCTTGCAATCACACTCTACACCCTCTAAGTATTGATCTCAAGCCCGTGTCTTCCTCAAGTGTTAGGAATTACAACCTACCTCTAAGAATTACTACCTACCTCACTCCTCTTAGAACGACCTCGTCTCTCACCACACACTCCTCTCAGTGTACAAGTGTATTACAAAGTAAAATATAACAAATTTGTTCTCTACAATGGATGAGAACTCTATGTAGGCCCAAACTCAATTGTTATAACTCTCACAATCCCAATAATACTATGTATGAAAATACTTAAGCTCAAGTGGGTGTGTGTAAACAATGAGTGAAATCAATACTAAACTCAAATATGAAATCTAGCTTAAGAACAATGATAATCAAACAAGTATATAAATGTAAAGCTAGAGTTTGAGTTTAGAAAACTTCTCTAATGAATAACAAGAGAGAGAGAGAGATGAGTTGAAGCTCAAACACCAAAGAATAATCTCTTCTAGCTCTTGTGAAAATTTCTTCACAAATCAAACTCTTAAACAAACACTAAAACAAACTTAAACACCCTTTAAACTTATTTAAAAACTTTCTTAGATTAATTATAGAACTGAGGATATGTGGGGTATTTATAGGAAACCCAAAGCCAAGAAAAAACCAACAAAATCTAGCAAAAAGACAAAAATATAAGAAATAAAAAACTAGTCGTTACAGCATCACTCGACTGACGGGTTTCATCAGTCGACTGATGAGATGACCATTACAGGCCAACAATACATCACCAGTCGACTGAAGGACTTCGTCAGTCGACTAAAGACCTCATCAGTCGACTGATCAGTCGACCGATAGAAAAACAAAAACTTTTGACTATTCCAGGTATTTTCATCAGTCGGCTGAACACTTGTATTAGTCGACTAATACTATATATCATCTTGATTGAATAGTAAAACTGATTTTTGAAGAGCCTTTAAAAATAGCAAATAAATTTAGAAAAATGTAAAACTTTGGAAAATGATTGTAGACATGATAATAAACATGTTATAGAAAGAATTTTTTAAATTGCATTCCCCATTATGAGAAATCTCTTCATTTTGCAATAATATCCAAAACAGAAAAATGTGATATATTTGGAATTTCATGTTTTGGCATAAACCAAAGTTTTGAAAACTCTTGTATGGCTTTATAAACTTGATAAAAGGTATAACCTATTGTTCTAAAGTCTATAACCCAAAAACACAATATATTTATAAATACAATAGAATATGAAACAAATGAGATGTGTATAAATAAAATTATTGTTTCATATCTATAATACCAAAATAATGTATCCACATGTATAAACAATTTTTGGAATTTATTTATAAAAACTTTGTTTGTGGATAAAACCAATAAAATGTGTGTGTATATGATATTGAGCTTGAAGTATTAAACAGACAATGTATAAATCCTAAACTATTGATAATCACATTTTATTGCAATTTTATATCCTCATTATCTATTTTATATGAATAAATATACCATTAATAATTATTGTTAGATTAGTTTGCACATAATTGAATGAAAATATAAATAAATATTATTAAATGTAAAAACCCCTAAAAAATCTCTCTTCTCGATTTTGTAGCATTTTAGAAGCCCATGAAGCAAAAGCTTAAAAGAGGAAAATGATTGAAGCCCAAAGCCCATCAACAAATGAGCTCTCAAGGACAGGATGTGGGCTGCAGATTTTAATCAAAACTCTTCATGGACCGGACTGCAGAGTTGGAGTTTAATTTCGAAAATCAAATGCCAGACTGTTGCAGAGTTCATTTGTTCTCAAGGACCGAACTTGGATGTAATGATTTGAGTTGGACCGGACGTGCTTTTCAATTTCTTTTGAAAATCAAATAAATCAAGTGGGCCGGACTTGTTGCTGCAGATTTGGATGGGCCGGACTTGTTTAGCTTTTCATTTTTTTTTTGAAAATCAAATGGGAAGCTCCAATGGGCCAAAAACTTGCTACAGCTCTTCATTTTTGAAAATCAAATGAATCCATTGGACTTGATTGCTACAGAGAGAGTTGAGACCGGACCTTGCTGCTGAGATAGGATTTTCATTTTCTCTCATGGACCGGACTTGTTTTTGAAAATCAATTGTGCCTCCTATGTTGGGCTAGAGAAGAATAAAAAGCAAATTCAAACGTGGAGATTACTTTGCTTGGGGCTCAAGACAAATTCAATGGCTCATATTCATTAATGATTACTATAAATAGGGGTAGAGAGTGAGGGGTTAAGGGTGTGAAAAATTTTGTAACTCCTTTTAGAGAGGAGGGCTACTCTTAATTGAGAAGGCCTTCCAAAAATTATAACTTTAGTTGTAATTAATAATAATATTTTTTTCTCCTCTTTAAATTTGTTCTTTCTCCTCTTTGTTGAATGATGAGGATGGAGATGAAGAGCAAATTGAAGGTTTGCATTTTTTTCTCTTTTATTTCTTTTTAGTAATTTTTTTATTATTGCTTATTAGTTAGATTTAAATTCATACTTGTAGTGTAGATTTATTTTCTTGTCTTTTTATTTCTTTTTGCACTTTAATTTGTAGAGTAGATTTATTTTCTTACATTTAATTTTTGTAATATATTTTATAGTTTAGATTTTAATTCTTTGTAGTTGGATTTATTTCTTGTTCATAGTTTAGATTTTTCTTTTCTTTTTATTTTTGTAATTAGTTCTTTTTCTTGTTTTTATTTCTTAAGATGTGAATTTAATTCTTGTAGGAATCTTAGAATTGTATGAAACTAGTCTAATTTCCTTTATATTGTATGAATTAGTCTCTTGCACTTAAAATGTTCATGTTTAGGATAATCAACTAGAGAACTAATCGGTAGAAGAAGAATTTGATAATCTATGCTTATCTTAAATGGTTTGATAGGTTATGCTTATGAATTCTAGGATTATTATCATGTTGTTGTTCTTATCATGAATAGTAATTTTAACTTAGATGATAATTTGATAGGTTACACTTTCCTTAAATGGTTTGATAATCTATACTTAATAAATCTAAGTTGAAATATGATAAAAAGAGAATAGTTTGTATTTTATAATTGAAATTGGTTAGTGGATTATATTCTAGATTTCTTACCTCTTTTGAATCCTCCATCTTAACTTTCTTAAAAAAAATTTCATTCTTGGTTTATTTCTTGATTTTATTCATTCTTCTTTCTTACCTTGTGATTCTTTTATTCTTTGATTCTTTCTTCTCTAAAATTCAATTTATTATCTCTTGCACATAAATCAAAACAACCACTCATCACAATCACACTTATTCTTTATTCCTAATTGTCATGCACAAAACATAAGAACCATTTCTAATAATCTCTTAAAATCTTCTTCCTCGTGGGATCGATATTTTTTATACTATAACTTGATAAATTATGCACTTACAATTTTGGTACATAATTATACCGCATCAAGTTTTTAGCGCCGTTGCCGGGGAGGGTGCTAAAATAGGATTTTATTAATTTGGTTCTTTAACTTGTGTATTTTTCTTGTGAAGGAACCGCTTGGAGCTTAAAAATCTTAGATTGAAGATCAAAAATTTGGAGCATTGCTTTCGGCTAAGTCTTCTTTCTAGTTTTTAATTCCACCCTCTTTAGTTAGCTTCACAATTAGAGACAATTAGGATTTAAAAAAAAAGATTTTATTTTTTTTTACCATAATAAAATCTACCTTTCACTTGGACATTAACTAACAAGATAATAAATTCAAACATGAGCCATCTTCTCACATTTGATTGTTGTTGACCATAACTAAAAAAAAAGATTTTCCTTTCATCATCCTTTTTAGTCGCTTTTAATTTCTAGGGTTGCATTTCATATAGTGTAGGAATTCACCAAAGTGATTGTAGCACTTGATTTGGCACATACTTAAAACATTCTTAAGGACAAAACCCGAATCAAGATAAGGTAAGAGATTTCATCACCCTTTCCTTAGCCCACAAATCACTAGTTCCTCACTTCACAAACCCTAGCCTTCTAAAACTCATTAGACGTTGGCCCCTAAGGATAAGGAACAAGAAACCCTTAAGTGAACCGGTTTAAGTTTTCTCAGATTAGTTGGTGTCTAAGGCAATGTTTAGAGGTTGTGTAAAGCGCTCCGCAAGGAACGAGATACTTAATTGATCTCTGATCTTCCTCTAGTACTATCCTTACCTGGCTAACTACCTGGGTAAAACTTTAATCTTTTCGCTGTAGGAGTTTTTGGTTAGGAGCTGATCTAGTGGAGTTAGGCTAAACCCTAGAATTAGAGTTAATTGAAAAGTAATTGCTTTGATTTGTTTTAGTTAGGATTTTTCTTTTCCTTTATCTTCTCATAAAAAAACTAATTTTTTTTCTTTTAAAAAAAAAAAATTTTTTGGTGTATGCAAATTTGGGTTCGGGATAATTCTCATCGTTTAATCCGTGTTGAACCAATCCAAGAAATAGCAAATTAACCAGTTCTTCAGGATATGTGTTACCCCACCAGAAATGCAATTCCATGTTGCATAAGACTCCCCGAAGTAAATGGAGCAAATTTTGAGCTTAGACCGTATTACATAAACATGCTTTCCAAATTCCTAGGTAATGAAACAGAAGATGCATATATTTTTATCTCGGAATTTAAGGAAGTATGTATTATGATTAAAATGAGAGAATTAACCGAAGATGTGATTAAGCTTAGATTTATTCCATTTGCCCTTAAGGACAAAGCTAAAAAATGATTGTACAGCTTACCGATAAATTCTATCTCAACTTGGGAGGAATTTGTCACCGTTTTTCTCAAAAAATTTTCCCCTATTCACAAAACGGTAAAGCTTAGGAACAGCATTTAGAATTTCAAAATTATCCCGGGAGAGCCATTCTAGAAATATTTCGACTGATTTAAAGATTTTTTAATCTAATGTCCTCATCACGGTCTAGAAAAATGGCGACTGTGCCAAGTCATATATGAAGGATTGGACTATTCTTCAAAAACATCTTTAGAATCGATGTGTCAGGGAGATTTTATGAGAAAAAACGCAGATGAAGCTTGGAAATTTCTAGAGAGTTTATTCGAGAAAGCAATGCAGTGGGAAAACTGTGATGATAGGGTTTTATCTGTTCCCCAATCTAAGTCTAGTGGTTTTTCCTTAGAGTCAAATATTGCTTCTGAAGCAAAGATGGCGACGATTATGCGGAGGTTAGAAGCCTTAAAAGTTAAGGAACGAGCTCCGGCTCAAATCAATCATATTTCTGCCCCGGGATGTCATAACTGTCAGTCTCCTACCCACGTTTCAGAGGAATGTCCTCTTCTAGGAAACAACAATGTCTTAGAACAGATGAACGCTGTATTCCAACGTCCCAGAAATGATCCATTTTCTCCAACCTACAATCCAGGTTGGAGAAATCATCCTAACTTTGCTTGGAACTGTAGGCGTATAAAATTGCCTATAGGTCCCACAACACAGCTCGACGACGCCGATTCGACAGAACCGACCATCGGGCGACGTATTCAAGCACGACCGTTATCCCGCCAACGCCGAAGCCAGGCCATACGCAACGGGGCAGGTGTAGGCGTATAAAATTGCCTATAGGTCCCTTAGCTTAGCTCAGCAC
>BQKN01048046.1:0-13278 GCA_022839385.1 Asparagus kiusianus | reverse complement strand
GTAAGAACTCCAGTTTATTTCATTTCAGATCTTGACTATGTACTACAATTTAGTTCGTTGATGAGATGTATTGTGTTCTATCAGTTCATCCAGTATTGTTGATTCACTTTTCACTTGCTTTGTACCTGCACCTGTTGTTGACTCCACTAGAGAGATAGTGATTGTGATGGTGAAACGTGTCACTGCACGGTGTGGTGCATGGCAGGTTTGACATCCATGGTTTCACCTCGGACTGCAGCCGTGTGTGAACCCAGGGGCGTCACATCAAATTAATCCATGATTTTATGCAGAGAGGTTCTTTACATGAGTTTTTTCCTTTAATTTCTATGTTTAAGTTTATAGTTTTAAAATCTGATAATGATTATAAAATATTTGATTATTAGAAATTCCTAATTATGGGTAGTTTTAATTTGATGAGAACTCCTAAGTGAATATAAGACTAGGTGTCTACAAGTCATTTTCTTTTAAGATAAAGAGATATTTGAATACTTATGATATAACAAATGTCAACTTCTTTTTTTTATAATATGATACATGCTGATTTTTGTGCTTTTAGAAATTCTACCATTTTCAATTTATATATAAACAAGTGTTATGCCCATGCTCGTACAGATATGTCTAGTTTTTTAAGTTTTGTATATGATTTCTTTGTTTTTAATGTGTTTCTTTCGTGGTTATGCTCGTGCTTTTAAAAAAAAACTAGTACTAAATTTTTATGAGTTGATGCTCCTTCAAAATTAGATAGCTTGACTCAGAGCACTTTTTTAACGAAGGATATACAAAATAAGCGTGTGGATGACTTTTAGTTTAAAGTTTGAAATTTAAATTACATAGCTTAACCACAAATCCCTCCTTTTCTAATATCCCTCTTTTTTGCAATATTCTAAAATAAGAAATAAAAAATAAAATATAACTCACTAAATAAGTGTCGGATAGTTTTTATTTTAAATGTTCAAATTCAAAATTATGGAGGGAAACGTGGCAATTTTTTGAGATGTAAGTTTAATAGTAAACAATAAATTTCTTTTTATATATAACAGAGGGATTTAAACCATTTCATTTTCATATCTATCTTTTTGTGTAGTTCAGTTTGTTATTTAAACTTTTATCTCTCACAAAATGGTATGACTAATTTTTTTATTTATAATTTCTTTCACTTGTCCATTTAGGATTTTCGTAAACCCCCAATATGTTTGGGTGTTTAGTACTAAACCCCCAATAAGAAACCCTCAAAAACATTTGGCAGAAAACTCAAAATTTGCACTGTTAGTTCATATATGGTCAAATAACAAAAATACCCCAAATATACTTTGTCAAAAGATGCCAAATAAGTTTTTAGTTTTTTTACTTAAACCTCCAATAACTTTTGATAGAAAAACCCCAACAACAATCATTTATTATTTTCATGATTTGCATCTAATATTTAGATTTTTAAGTAGTTGTTTGAAATTTTCAAAATTTAAAAGTTTATTTGAAATTTTAAGTTTTTGTAGTGAGTTATTTGTGATATTCAAAACTTTTGGATGTTCATTGTAATTTTCAATTTTAGGGTCTACTTGTAATTTTCAAAGTTTTCAGAGACTTTTGCGGGGTTGTTTGTAATTTTTTAATATTTAAAGGTGTTGTTTATAATTTTTATATTTTTCAAGGATGTGTTTGTTGTTTTGGAATTATTCTAGGGGTTTTCTGTAAGAAATTTAAAGCGGTTAGTTTGTAATTTTTGAAATTTCGAGAGTGTTGTTTTTAATTTCATATTTAGAGGTGTATTTGTAATATTTTTCTAGGAGTTATTTGTAATTTTAAATATGCAAACGGAATTGGTTTGAGAGATTCATATTAGCCTTGAGGGATGATGTTCGTCCATGTAAAATTATGATATAACGCCATTATATTGGGTAATAAAAAATAAAATATTTTTGCTGGCTTTTGAAATTCTCAAACTTATTCAAGGTTTAAAAAATTTTGGGGTCATAATGTTAAATGACTAAAGTTATTAGAGGTTTAATGAAATGTACCACTCAAAAAATTAAGGAGGATCACGTTGCAATTTTTTAAAATGCAAGATTAATGATAAACCACCTCCATTCTCTCTTTATATATACTAGTATTCATCCCGTGCTAAGCACGGCATCCTTACAGATTATTTTTGTTCGTAATTTTTCCCAAAACTTTTTTGTGGTTTGTCACGTGAAATTTATCTTAATATTATTTTATACTTTATAAACATGATTTTATATGCAAATAATTAATTATTAATTATGTAAATAATATGTTAGATATTATGTTCAATTATGCTAATATTATGTTCAATTATCTCATACACCTAAGTGTTGTATCCTTTACAACTTCTAGACAATTAAGATTATGGTCCTCATCATTGCTCTCCATTATCCTGAAATTGAGTTCTAAGTGTATGTGAATGTATCTATGTATATATAAGAACATATAAGCATATTAATAGCCAACAATAACTCAGTTCAAGTTTTCTAAACAATAATAATAACAAAAAATAGATAGTGATAATCCAAACATCTATTGACAAAATAATAACTTATCTTAATATCTATGAATGATACAAATAACAATCAGGAATATTCTAATTCAACATTTACGAACAAAGAAAAAAGAGAGTCATAATACAGTATTTATGGACAATATAACAACTTAATTCAACACGAAAAGCTTCATAGAATATGAATTTGCTAATAAACATACAATGATGGCCTTCTCTCGAGCATTGGGATACTTGGTCAGTACTTTGAAAACCTTATGTTGCACTGTAGGATAGATAAATAATAAGGCAATTAGTTTATATCAAATGAGATCATCCCATTTTCTCTGAAGTATAATTGAAAAATCCATCACATATACAATTGAAAAATCCATTCACAAATTTCCAGGGAGGCCCAAGACCCTATTTACTTGCAGATATAGGAGACGATCAAAATAATGCGGCCCATTCACATATATAATTATTATTGGATTTATTAATGTAGGAACGCATTGAACCGTAAAAACCCTAGCGAGCTCCGCCATGGCCGAGTTCAACGTCGGTCTGCGATGGCGTCTTCAAGCAGGCTCTTACCTCGGCAAGATCTCAGCCCTCTATTTCCTACCTCTTCCCTCTCGCCTCTCTCCTTACCCCCTTCTCCTCGCTGGTACCCTCTGTCTCTCATCGTTTTCCCTCTCCTCACTTACCTCTCTCATCGCTTTCTCTCTCTATGTTTACAGGATCGGGATCGGAGATCCTAGCGTATGACGTGAAGTCGAGGGCTCTTCTCAGATCTTTCCACGTTTTTCCAAGGGATCCGAGTCCATAGAATTTCACTCAGATCAGTGGACCAGAAGGGGGAGGTTTTGGATTACTCTGTCGTTTATGGAGAGAGAAGAGTGAAGCTCTTTAGATTGGAGTATGATGGGAAGGCGGGCATTGAGATGGAATTGGTTGGTCAGCTGCCGAGGTTCGATCACTGGGTCCTCGATGCTCGCTCCTTGAAGGTGGCATTTTCTTACTTTTTTTATTTCTCTAATTGGTTGGTTGTTGCAATTCGGAACGAAGTACAATAGAGGCACTTGCTAATGCCGAGCAAAAGCTTAAATTTTGTGGGTTTTTGGAGAAGAAATTCTAATTCTCCCGAACTCTCATTAGGCGGAAGATGAAATTAAGTAGATGAGGTAGTTGGGGGTAACTGCAAAACATGGCGTATTATGAGCAACGTGGCCACTTAAAAACGGTTGTGCGGAAGTGTAGGCGGAAGATAGACGGTTTGTGTATATAGGTTTTAAATACGTGGATAATAAGAAAGTTTACTCTTCACTCTAAGATTCATTGAAGTATATTTTTTTAGGTGGTTATTTTAGTATACATCAGAACTATTTTATTGTTCTCCTTTAGTAATAAAGAAGTAAGATAAAGAAAGAATTATTAATGGGGATTTAGTGTGGATTTAAATTTTTTTGGCGGTTTAGTACCTGAATGGTCAAACTTGTTAGAGGTTGAGTGAAATTTAGCCTTTAAAAAAATAAGGAACACGTGACAACTTTTTGTTGGATCAAGGATTAGCCAGGGGAGGGGGGGGGGTGAATAGGCTATGACCAATTTATAAATTTTTAATTTAGCCAAATAACCAAACAATCACGCAGATATATCAAATCACAAATGCAGACAGTTATAATATGCATAATGTAAAGCACACACAGATGTACCTAGGTTCGGCCTCCACACCTACGTCTTGTAACCAGAATCACTAGCAATCGTCCTCCCTGGCACGATTCGTTGGTTACCACCACTATGTAAACTGAATCTACTAACAATTCCCATAAACTACAGCCCCGTAGTCCGCAACCTAACCCAAAACAAATATACAATTCAAAATAAGTGTAAAAGACAATACAGATCGACAACGAATAAAAATAAAAGGAACAAAGTTTAGAGAAGCTCAATGTTGTGTTTATCACGTCGATCTGGAATTTTCTAAAGTAGCACTCACTATAAAACTAGCATTGGTGCATCCAGGTCTGAGTCTACTTTGCACAGCTTCTAAAGGAGTGCAAAACGAAGATTTCTATGAATTCTACGAATTTTTGAGTGAAGTCTGTGCAAGGAGGAGGATCTGCGTATTCTGTTGTCTTTGTTGCGTAAATCTAGAATTTTTTGAATCATAACTCACTGTAAAGCTATCACTAGCGCGTCCGTCTCTAAGTCTACTTTGCATAACTTCTGACGGGTCACAAAACGGAGATTTCTGCGAATTTCTACAACTTTTTGAACGAAGCCTGCGCAAAGAGGAGTATCTGCGAATTCTGCTATATTATGCTCTCTTTTTTCATTAATCTCCCTCCCCGCCATCATTAACAGCCTTTAAGTAGAATTTGCTAACCCTAATATGCTTAGGGTTTAATTCTGCCCATTGGATATAACATGTGGCACAATCTGAGGTCATAGAAAAGTCAAAACACCCATAAAACATTTTGTACACATACAAATATAGGACTTTGTATTTGTACCGCTTTTTCTGCACTTCATATGCCACGTGGCACGCAATTATTGGCTGAAATATCCTCCCGTGGTCCCTTGCCTGTTTTTTCTCCCTTCAATGCCGCACCCATGTAAGGTGGGGTCGCTTGCAGCTGAAATCACGCGCATTTGATGCGCGCTGCTAGATCGGCGCAAGGCTGAACAGATCAAAGACACGTGGACTGTAGCGGCGAGATATGCATAGTAAATCTTAGATGGGCCTGTTTGTGTTGGTTTTTTCCTGTAAACTTCGAACTATGCCTTGCGGAAATCATGTAAAATAAATTTTCTTGGGCTTTGGAAATAGTATGCACATATATATTTGTATAGTATATAAGTATATATAACTGTATATATATTAATTACATATTTGTTATAAATTGAATTAATAAATACATATATATAAATACTTGCTTATCTATATACTATTTATTAATTAACAATATAAGAAATTTTTATTAATATATTTTTATATATAGATATACGTATATATACGTGTGTGTGTGTATGTATATATATATATATATATATATATATATATATATATATATGTAAAACCCCGAAAATTTCTATAGTATATATGTATACACATGCGTGAATTATCTATGGTAAATGTTTTCCCTTGTGGCGAATACCCATATAAATATAGATATATATGTTTATCAGTGTTTGAGACCCCAACGGGTATATTCAAGTGAGAGAAATCGAGTGTGTGATCGATCAGCAGGTCAAATGCCAATAAAGACTTTTTTTTTTGTGCTGATCGGTCGACCGACGCGGTCGACCGACGCGGTCGACCGATCAGCGCCCAGTGAGTTTTTCTTTTGGGTTGGGTTCGGGTCTTATTTCTTTGGGCTTTCGGGTTTCGGGTTGGGTTGGGGAGTTGGTATTTATACCAACTCAACCCAGGAGGCCCCTGTTGATCCCAGACCAAAACCCTAGCCCCATCTTCCTTCCTTCTTCTTCCTCAAAACCCTAATCTGGTCCTGGTGATTTGGGGAAGATCTGGAGGAGCTGTTTGGGAGTTTACAGCTCAGGGAGAAGGAGATCATCAGTGGGAGATTTAGCAGCAACCAAGGCGAGTATCATCTCGCCCAATCCCTCACCCCCCTTATTTTTACTATTTCATTATGATTTTCATGAGATTTCTGATGAGCCCAAGCAGTATTTTCGTACAAAAACGAGTTCTCAGTAATAGGAACCTTAAGAATCAATCTCTCATGTTAGTTTCTGAGATCTGGATCTGAAAGTTTATCTAACAGGAGTTTAAAACGTTTCTTTTTACAACCTATCTAAACGTTTTGGTTTATTCCTTAATGATTCGTTTATTAGAAGAGTAGTTTCGAAACCTGATTTTGGTTGTTTGATGTTGGGTTTGCTTCAGCAAATGTTATCGCAAAGAAATCAAAAGTTTTCGTTACAGGTTTCAGCAGCTAACAGAACCCAGGCAGGGTTCTGTCCGCTCGGCGGTCGACCGACGCGGTCGACCGCTGAGCTCGAGTCAGGGCTCCGGTCGACCGCGGCTGGATTTCGGTCGACCGCGATAGATTATCGGTCGACCGCGATTCAAAATCGGTCGACCGAATAAGATATTCGGTCGACCGACGGTTCTGGCGGGCGACCGTTCTGATTTTGTATCAGAGTTCGGTCGACCGGATCGGTCGACCGACGACTCCCTGTTCCAGATTTCCAGATTTGGTGTATTTGAGTGTTTTTACTCATATTTGGGGGTTTGTTTGGTTTATCTGACTATGATAATTACCCCCATTACATGTTCATGCATAATAGATGACCCGGGGTGTAGATTTGGGACTTATATACTATTTTGGTTGTGAGATTTATGAGCCGGTTTCACTATATGAGATATAGCGCTCTCTTATCGTTTCCACAGTCCTCGTGTTGGACTATAATACATAGAAGTCCTCGTGTTGGACTATAATCCATAGAAGTCCTCGTGTTGGACTATAATCCCTTTCAGTCCTCGTGTTGGGCAATTTGACACTTAATCCATGAGTTTGGATAACTACGATAGTTAGTTCTTGTTTCGGACATGATTCATAACACTTGTACGATTATTATACTGCATTTCACAACATGATGAATATGTAGATTTTGGTATAACACTTATGTAGATTTTGACATGATATACATGTAAGTAGTAACATGATATTCATGTTGGTTTTGTCATAGAAAAGTTATCATACTCTGGTGTTTGTTGTTTTTCCCTCTTTTTGCTACAGTATTTGAACCTCGGGTTTAGTATATAGGAGTTTATATATTTGAGATATAAGGTATATACATGAGGGTTTCCTTGTTTGGATTATTTCGCTCGACGTACCTATTCTCGTGTTATAAACCTCTAAATACTAAAACCCTCCTTAGTGAGATTAATAAATTTTAGATCTATTATATATTATCTGTATTTTTCTTAAACAACGAGCCCTTTCCCCTTGGGGTTGGTTGTGATGTTACTCGCTAGCGCTTTGACGCTCGTTGTCCCTCCCCCTTTCAGGTCACGAGCCAGGAGCACGGAGTGTCGCAGGTTGATAGCGGATCACTTTAGTGCTCAGCTTTCACATTTTTGTTATGTATTTTGTATCTTGAGCTCCACTGTAGTAGGTGATTAGACATTGAGGACTATTTCATAGAAGTTGTAAAGGCTGTGTGCCTTATTTCATTTTTGGTCAGATGTTTGTACTTGAGACTTGTTCAGTACCCCTGTTTATCTATTCTGACATTTGTTTATGTATTCCCATTTGTTGGATGATGAGATATCTATTTGATCATTTAGATTTCATCAGTCATTCGAGTATTATCTTTTACCTGTTCTTGTACCTACACCTGTTATTGATTCTACTAGATAGATGTTGATTGTGATGGTGAAACATGTTATTGCACGGTGTGGTGCATGGCAGGTTTGACATTCTTGGTTTCACCTTGGACTGCAGCCTTGTGTGAACCCAGGGGCGTCACAGTTGGTATCAGAGCTCTAGTTCCAGTATCCTTAGGATCATCCTGTGTCGAGTCGTGGAGCTAGGATAGAGTTTCTTAGGATTCATGTATAGAGTCCGAAAGGATTTCCTAGTATGAGTGAGGACGATATATGCGTATATCTCAAAATTTGAGAATATTTTTTTTTATGACAACTATTTTATATAGATTCAAAGTATTTGTGTGAATACTATATGTTGTGAAAAATTTCAATTTGATACGCTATTTATAAAGGCCTATTTGACTCATGGAAATTTTATTCTTCTTACCATCAGGAGAGAGATGGCAGGACGAGGTAGGCCCCGTACCAGGAGGGCTAGCCAGGCAGAGTCACGGCAGACTCCACCTGAACAGCAGTCAGCTCAGCACGAGCAGGAGCAGGCACCACCAGGGCCGCAGCAGGCTCCTCAGTACCTGGTGGACCTCATGGCACCTCTTCTTGCCCGGATGACAGCTATCGAGGCGATGGTGACGACTCATATAGCACCACCGACACCGCCACCACCACCAGCGGCCCAGCAGCAGGGGATACCGGTCGTTCCTGTTAGAGAGAGACCCCCAGAGACCGCGCCTGCAGCTATTCCTCTAGCAGTACCAGACAGAGCCACAGAGCAGGAGGCTTGGCTCCGTATGGTGGAGAGGTACCAGAAGATGAGGGCACCGGAGTTTCAGGGGTCACCAGACCCTCTTGCTGCCCACAAGTGGAAGGAGGATGTGAGCAACATTCTCGAGATACTCGGTGTAGACTCTGTTCAGAAGCAGAGGCTGGCATCTTACAGCCTGAAGGGAGATGCCGGGCGATGGTATCGACTCCAGTTCACTCCAGAGCAGAGGATGACCCTCACATGGGAGGATTTTACCTACTTCTTCGATGGCCAGTATATTTCTTCCGCAGCACGGACTGGGAAGGAACTCGAGTTATCTCGGTTGACTCAGGGAGATATGACCGTGGCGGATTTTGAGAGCAGGTTTATGGAGCTATTGCACTTCACGGGCATGTGGCAGACAGGAGAGCGTCAGGCTCAGATGTTTTTGGCTGGGCTTCGCCCTAATCTCCGACGATATCTTGTGTCGAGGAGATTTTATTCAGTCAGGGAGGTAGCTGAGGCCGCCACTTCTCAGGAGATTGAGACCTCCATGTTCCAGAAGGACAAGGAGGGGAAGGCCAAGACAGGACAGGGCAGTGACAAGGGCAAGAACAAGAGAGGTTTTTCTGGTCATCAGCAGCAGCATCAGGGCCCTCATAAAAAGGGACCCCAGCAGGATCAGAGAGCGCATCAGCAGCGCAAGTTCCAGGGTTCTTGTTTTAACTGTCACAAGGTCGGGCACAAGGCATCTGAATGCCGCAGCGCACCAGCAGGAGGCCAGCAGGGCAAGGGTCCGAACCAGCAGCAGCAGCAGCGCCAGCAGGGCAGAGGTCAGGGTCAGCAGAACAGACTCGATGCACCACCAGCAGCTCAGAGGACTGAGGGACAGATTCGGGCAGTTCAGGATGTTTCCCAGGGACAGATTATCCCCTATTCTCCAGCACCTTCAGCAGAGCAGTCTTCAGCCACGGGCAGAGTATATGCAGTGGTGCCTCGTGATCATGGAGCCAGCGGAGCTGTAGTGGAGGGTACGTTCTTCGTGAACTCTCTTCCCGCCCGTATTCTTTTCGATTCGGGAGCTTCGCATTCATTCATCTCGCATGCATTTATGGCTAGACTCCAGCTCGTAGCTCAGCCCCTAGACACCCCTCTATCTGTTTCCACCCCTTTAGGTGAGATATCGCTTCTGGAGAGCGTATGTAGGAGGTGTACCGTCAGTCTAGACGAGTCGGAGTTTATAGTGGACTTGATAGTGTTGCATATGTCCGAGTTCGATGTCATCCTTGGTATGGATTGGTTGTCTTCCTACCATATTAGTATTGACTGCTTTGCGAAGACAGTCAAATTGCGAGCATCCGACGGGTCCGAGATGATTGTAGCCGCCTCTCAGGGCAACCGACTTGCGGAGTCATTTCTGGCATACATCGAGGAGGTGATGCGACGGGATCAGGGAGCTGAGTTGTTGGAGACTAGAGTTGTCTCAGAGTATCAGGATGTCTTTCAGGACATACCTGGGTTACCTCCTGTGAGAGAGGTTGAGTTCTACATCGAGTTGCAGCCCGGCACAGCCCCGATATCCCGCGCACCCTATCGCATGGCACCAGCTGAGATGAGGGAGCTACAGACCCAGTTGGACGAGTTGCTAGCTCAGGGTTTCATTCGCCGGAGTCATTCTCCGTGGGGCGCACCGGTCCTCTTCGTGAAGAAGAAGGATGGTAGTATGAGATTATGCATTGATTATAGGGAGTTGAACAAGGTCACTATCCGGAATAGGTACCCACTACCTAGGATTGATGACTTGTTTGATCAGCTGCAGGGAGCGCAGTATTTCTCGAAGGTTGATCTTCGTTCTGGCTATCATCAGTTGCGGGTTCGGGAGATGGATATTCCCAAGACCGCTTTCCTTACTCGATATGGGTCCTTCGAGTTCTTGGTCATGCCATTTGGGTTGACCAATGCACCCGCGGTATTCATGGATTTGATGAACCGGGTCTTCCGTCCCTTCTTAGACCAGTTCGTGATCGTGTTCATTGACGATATCCTCATTTACTCGAGATCGGAGGCAGATCATGAGGAGCACCTACGGATAGCGTTGAGGACTCTTCAGGAGCATCAGCTGTATGCTAAGTTCAGCAAGTGCGAGTTTTGGCTTTCAGAAGTCAGATTTCTTGGGCATGTCATCAGTAGAGAGGGCATAGCAGTGGACCCAGCTAAGGTCACAGCAGTTCTTGATTGGGAGCCACCGAAGACGGTGTCAGAGATCCGCAGCTTTTTGGGTCTAGTTGGATATTACAGGAAGTTCATTCAGGACTTCTCGAAGATTGCGACACCGATTACACACCTTACGAAGAAGGGTGTGCAGTTCATATGGAGCATGGAGTGCCAGAAGGCCTTTAACATTTTGAAGGCTAAGCTGACTTCAGCGCCAGTTCTGACCATTCCGAGCAGCGACAGGACATTCGTTGTGTATACGGATGCGTCGTTGGCAGGCTTAGGAGGAGTATTGATGCAGACTCAGAGGGTAGTAGCTTATATCTCACGGCAGTTGAGGGTGCATGAGCAAAACTACCCGACTCATGACTTGGAGTTAGCAGCAGTGGTATTTGCACTGAAGTCATGGAGACACTATTTGTATGGAGTACAGTTTGAGCTGTTCACAGACCATCAGAGTCTGAAGTATCTCTTTTCTCAGAAGGAACTCAATCAGAGGCAGAGGAGGTGGATTGAGTTTATCAAGGACTACGAGTTCGTGATTCAGTATCATCCAGGGAAGGCGAACGTCGTAGCCGATGCTTTGAGTAGGAAGCGTCGACATCGGGTTTCGGCTTTGAGGTGTTCATTGTATAGAGACCTTGCCACCCTTAGCCAGTTTGACTTTAGACCCGAGATTGGAGGAACCAGTGCATTCTTGGGAGCTATGTCAGTGCAGCCATCTTGGAGTGACAGGGTTGTCAGAGCACAGTTAGAGGACTCTTGGATTCAAACCCGTAAGGGGGAGATTTCCAAAGAGCCTAAGACTGATTGGACCATTGGAGAGGATGGAGGCCTACGGATGAAGGGTAGATTGGTTATGCCAGCTAGTGCAGAGCTGAAGAGGGAGTTATTTGATGAGGCGCACCGTACTCGGTACACAGTACATCCAGGGACTACCAAGATGTACAAGGACCTGAAGAGGCGATTCTGGTGGAGCGGTATGCGGAGAGAGATTGCAGATTATGTAGCTCGATGTTTTACCTGTCAGCAGGTGAAGGCAGAGCACCAGAGACCAGCAGGGACCCTTCAGCCTTTGCCTATTCCGGAGTGGAAGTGGGCAGATATTTCCATGGATTTTATTGTGGGATTGCCGAAGTCGAAGAAGGGGAATGATTCTGTGTGGGTCATAGTAGACCGATTGACGAAGTCAGCTCATTTCATTCCGGTGAGGACCACTTATACGGCTGAGACTTATGCGAGGATCTTTATTCGAGAGATAGTTCGACTTCATGGAGTACCAGACACGATCGTGTCAGATCGAGGATCGGTGTTCACTTCCCATTTCTGGAGGAGTTTTCAGGACTCATTTGGCAGCACACTATCCTATAGCAGTGTATTTCACCCCCAGACTGATGGCCAGACGGAGAGGGTGAATCAGGTGTTGGAGGACATGTTGCGAGCATGTGTCATTGACTTCCAAGGCAGTTGGGAGGATCATATTCCACTGGTCGAGTTCGCTTATAACAATAGTTATCAAGCGACGATCGGTATGGCCCCGTATGAGGCATTGTATGAGAGACCTTGTAGATCACCGATATGTTGGGCCGAGCCAGAGGACAGCTTGATGCTTGGGCCAGAGCTTGTGAGGCAGACTACTGAGAAGGTAGCCTTGATCAGGGAGCGGATTTTAGCAGCTCAGAGCCGGCAGAAGAGTTATGCGGATAAGAGGCGAAGACCACTAGAGTTCCAGATTGGAGATTTGGTTATGCTTAAGGTATCGCCTATGAAAGGCGTACAGTGATTCGGGAGGCGAGGAAAGCTTGCACCGAGATATATTGGACCTTTCCAGATTCTAGAGCGCATTGGATCCGTGTCTTATAGACTAGATCTCCCCGCATCTATGTCTAGTATACACAACGTGTTCCATATTTCTATGCTCAAGAAACACTTGCATGACGAGGAGCAGCAGCGAGTATTGGATACACCGGAGATTGAGCTTCGGGATGATTTGTCTACTATTGAGATTCCGGTTCGTATTCTTGCCAGAGAGGACAAGAGGCTTAGGAACAAGGTAATTCCCTTGGTAAAAGTTCAGTGGAACCGAGGAGGCATCGAGGAGATTTCTTGGGAGCGCGAGGAGGACATGCGTCGTGACTACCCACTTTTGGTTGAGCAGGTAAATGAATTCTTGTTTTGATTTCATGTCTTTGATTATGTGCACATCTTTGGTTATGTTTACATGTAACACTATAATGAGCATATTATTGTTTAATTTTTA
The DNA here is from genome assembly GCA_022839385.1 of Asparagus kiusianus. Lineage (NCBI taxonomy): Eukaryota > Viridiplantae > Streptophyta > Magnoliopsida > Asparagales > Asparagaceae > Asparagus > Asparagus kiusianus. The sequence goes on along the minus strand of BQKN01048046.1, from coordinate 212 downwards.
ATCTTTTGGAACACATGGTATATGTATGGGGGGTTCCTTGTTTGGATTTTTCACCCGATGTACTAGTTCCATCAGATTAGAAATTGAGCGAGAATATTATCATTGTAGATCGTTAAGTGTAAATATCTCTATAAGGTTATATGAGAGTTCATATTGCAAGTTAGTATGATTTCCGAATTTCGAGGACGAAATTCTTTTAAGGGGGGAAGAAT
>BQKN01048032.1:0-20118 GCA_022839385.1 Asparagus kiusianus | reverse complement strand
CACGCGCGGCCGGTTAGTTCTTAACCGTTAAAAAGAACACCCGTCCGCATATTCAACATTGTGGCAGGTTGTTATTAATAACACCGAAATCCATGCCTCACACGCATGGGGAATTTCATCCTGAATCCTAAGAAAGGATATGTCGATGCCTAACACGCGTCGCCGGTTTGATCTTTACCCGTAGAAAAAGATACCAGAGTCTGACTCTGGGGACCTTTATCCCAAAGCTTAAACAGGGATAAGCCAACGTCTAATACACGTTGTTGGGTAGCCTATTCCCATAACAATGGCAAAGCCTACATATTCAAAGTTGTAGCACAAAGTCTAAGGGAGTTCATTCCTTTAGCGCAACGTTACATGCGGAACGGATTAAAACAACCCGCATGTAAGCCCGACTCAAACGGTAGTCGGTAAGAGCACATCAAATCCGTTGAAGGCTGAGGATTTGCCAAAAATCCTAAGTCAATGTCTCATACACGTTGCTGTTTAGTCTTTTCACAGGAGAAAGACCAAGTCTACGTATTCAACATCGTAGCACTAAAAGAGTTAACTCTTTTAGCTTAACGTCACGTGCGGAACGGATCTAAACAATCCGCACGCTAGCCCGACTCAAACGGTAGTCGGTAAAGGCTAATCAAACCCGTTGAAGGCTGGGGGTTAGCCAAAAATCCTAAAGCCAACACCTAACACATGTCGCCGGGTAGCCTATTCCCGTAACAATGGCGAAGTCTATGTATTCGACATCATAGCACGAAGTCTCAGAGAATTCAATCTCTGAGCGCAACGTTACATGCGAGCGGATTTAAACAAATCGCATGCTAGCCCGACTCAAACGGTAGTCGGTAAAGGCATATCAAACCCGTTGATGGCTGAGGGTTTGCCAAAAATCCTATGAGTATTGTGGTCAATCATTTCAAACGGAATGACGAATCATAATAAAGATAAAAAGGAGATTCACTAAAAGAGTCAAAAGTCAAAGTACACAGCAGATAAAATCAAACATCAAGCCCGTGGCTAAAAATCTGCTGACTGAACATAGACAGCTTATCATCATAAGCTTGGCTAAGCTCAGCCCTAATGGATTCCTCAGTAGCGGTCGAAGTCTTCGCAGCAGTCTCCTCTGTCTCGACCAGCTTCTGCTTCAAAGACTTCAACTCATCGGACAGAGCCGTGCAGGTCTGCTGGTCCTATGCCTGCATCATCTGAAGAACATCAAAAGTCTCTTCCTTTTCACGGAGTGCTCTTCTGAGCTGGTCTATCTCGGCCGCACAAGAAGTGAGAGAAGAATCGAGCTCGGCAAGTGAAGATAACCTGGTAGCCAGGCCGGTCTCAACTCGAGCTACTCGGTCCCGCTGCACCTGAACCTCAAGACTGACGAGAAGCTGAGTCTCGCGTAGTGACTGTAAACGAGTGTCCAGCTCAGCAGCAATGAAGGAAGAAGCACCGGTATCCCGAAGCTCGCGAAACATCTGAAGCTCACGCTCTAAGCAGTCGAGATCGTCAACTATGGCCTTCGCCAAATCTAGGTATCCTGACTCCCTTATTAAATTGATTCTGGAATCAAGGAAAGGTTTGAACTGGTGAAGGGAAAGTCCACTGTGGAAAAGCTTGCCAATCATAGCCTTCACAAAGGAAAAGAAGGAGCGAACATCTAGGCAAATAACGATCTTGTCAGGATCGTCGTCAGATAACAACTCCCTCACTAGGTCATGAAGATGGGAAGAGCACCCTGCACAAAAAGGAGAGAAGTCTGTTAAAAGTCCTAATAAGACAAAGGAATAGTACTCATCGATGAGTTGACTTATACCTCCTTCCCCTTGAGACGTTGGGGGTAGTGGAGGTGTAACGGCTGCAGACGTATCAACTGGCGGAGTTGGTCTCACAGCTGGCTCGACAGGGTCTTTCTCAACAAAAGCTCCTGCCAGATCCAAAATGGAATTCGCAGAGGCGTTACATTATAGTTGCATTAGTCAAGATTGGCTAGTCCTATAAATAACTCAGAAAGAAGCACATACCTTCAAGGGAACCATCCTCAGGATTTCCAGCGAAGGCGGGCTCAGAAAACATATCCCCAGGTAACTGGTCATCGATCTGAGGAGAGCTATATATATAGCGCATCATGGGAGTGTCCGCAAACAAGCTTCCCTCGTCGAAGTCATCGATGGAGAAATCTGACATAAAAGAATATCAGTGAACCAGAGGAATAGTTCTCAGGATAAATGTTACCTCCATCATTGGCAGGATCATCACCAGCTAGGTCCATATCGGAAGCTCGGGAAGCTGCAGACAGCTTACGGACTAACCTCTTCCGCCTAGCAGTGGGGATCGAAGGTTTCGCCCGAGGAGGAGGATAGAACTCTTCATCATGATCAGCTGTAGTCCCTGAAACATTGAACTATAGTCAGTTTCAATACTTCTAGAAAATAGAAGGAAAAGATGAATAGCAAACCTCGCTCAGAAGAGTCATCACAATCTTCGGGATCTCCGCCGGAAGCCTCATATGTAGAATGGAATGACCTATGGCCCTCTTCATCAAGTCGGCGAGTCTTATTCTGTGTCCTCTGTGATCGAGCTTTCTCCCGAATCCTGTGCGAGTCAACCCGAGAAGCTTCCTCAGCCTCTAGCTCCGCAATCGGCTTCACAGGGATAGTCTTGTTGGCTGCTAATAACCACTTGCAGCTCAAGAAGGTGAGATTCAACTGCCGATCAATACTAGGAAGGCTGAACTTGGCGCCGGTACAGCCAGTCACGGTCCACAACCATGCACGAAGACCGTCCACCAAACCACTATGGGTCCGAAGCTGCTGGCGAGGATTCCCGATATAAAGCTGATCGTAGCCAAACTGGCGAGCAAATCGGCAGGGTAGATATGGCTCTATGAAGCACTCATTCTTCACCCGGAAAGTCAGATAGCCGGGCCTGATGTTCACCAGCCAATTAAAGCAGCCAATATCTAAGTGGGTCCGATTCTCTCTCGGCCTCTCATCGTCTGTCAAGCACTCGCCATATCGGCCGGAGAACTGCAGAAAACAAGTGGAGAATGCCCAACACTTGTGGACCTGCAGCTATTGTCGGACATCAGAAAACCCGCGGCCTTCCCACCTACCATTTTCAAGCAACTGCAGTAGGGGAACAGAGTGATCTGTGGCGTTCGGCACCGACATCATATCCGGACGGTGAAGGACGAACCAGGCCATCAAATAAGCGTAGGGAAGCTCTACCTTAAGTGTGGGAATCTGACCTGGCAAATCGGTCTCCTTCCGTGTGAACGCACTGGAAAGCTGTCGAAGTCCTCGGTGAATGTTAGCCACCATCACCGGAAGAAGTGAGAGTTCCTTCTTGTATGCGAGCTGAACTGCTGGGAAAAGTACCTCCAAGGGCAAGGCGTCCCCAGACTGGTATGGAACCACGCACTTCTTCAACCAGATAGCAAGAAAGCCGGCAAGAAGAGTCATCGGCTGAATCGGTGTGGTCGCATGCCATAAGAAAGATCTGAACTTGATCTTCGCAGGAAAGCCACCCTCAGGACTGCTGGTGGTATAGGAATGAGCATCAATCTTCTTCAGTAGATGGTTCACCTCTGAAGGAGTGAGTGGGGCCAACTCACAAATATCCTCGCCAGAGCTGCTCTCCAAGTTCTTGAACAAATAGTTCGCGAACTGCTTCAGACTCACAGAGGCCTTCGTCCTCTTGGCTAAAGGCTCAGACTGCGCCAAAGCGATATGGTAATGGCAAGTGAGATCCCATAGAGTCTCGTAACGGTCGGGCATGCGATCATTCAGCTGACTCAACTCATGACTGGAAGGGAAATACTCCTGGTATAACATCTGCCCCATGGTCAAGCCAGAAATCCTATGCATCTCATGAAGAGTCAAGCCCAACTCCCCCTGACGGGTCAGAAAAGTGTTCGAGTCTGGATTATACAACTCGAACAAAGCACAGAAATGTCTCAAACTGACAGGCAGGCCATACATGGTGGCACGAACGGCGGTATATAAACCGCAAGCGTGCAACTCCTCGCCCCAGCGGCTCAAGACGTATGTCGTCATGCGACTCCACCAAGACTTGTCCGAAGAGTGGACCCAACCATAAATCCTGTGACGAGTCGCAGGCATCTCCCGTCCTAGTGCAGCGAGGCGATTCCTCAAAGTCGAAGCAGTGGCGAGAAACTCGTTACGCGGTGGTGCATCCAGTCCCAACACTCCGGGATGCAATCCGGTGATGTGACTCCTGCTTGAACCAGGAGCTGCCTGATGGGTGATATAGCCGCAATGTACGCTCTCATGATCCACTGTCAAACGCCACGACATCTCGCGCGTCACGGCCTGACACCTGAGTTCAGTCAACGAGCGATGTCGAGGAATTTCCGGCAAGTATATGAAGCCACCGCCGGTCTTGTGAAGCCACTGCTCAGCGTCAATGAACACGGCTTCTGGGTCATCGACAGAATCACCAAATAGGAAATCGCTCTTCCGGAGAGGCTGGGTAGAACTGGCGTCCTTCACAAAAGGAGCATCTGTGATCAGCTGGCGAATAGCTCGATGACCACCCTCCCTCACCACCTGTGCAACCTCAGTCGACGTGCCCGAAGCAAACTGAGAAGTAGCTGGAAAAGGGGAAGGATTGTCAGAGGTCGAGTAATGCTCGCCACGACGCCCATAGACTGCGTGGGCTGAGAACGATCCAGAAGGGTACCCCACTGCAGAATAGACAATTAAACACGGGTTAGTCTCGGTTATAAAAGGAAATTGAACTCATCTTACAAATAGCTAAGATAGAGTCATTGCCTTATAAAGGGTGAGACGATTTGGCCACATTGTGCAATCATAAGATAGGGTGCATTGAGGATCCCTGCCTTATGAAGCGCAATGCAGCGTCAATTCGCCCCCTTTATTTTGAGATATGGTTTTGACCAAGCGAAACATATCTTTGAAGCGTCGATCCTCACCAAGGAGAATCAAGGCTCTTCCCGATTGCCTCGCCAAGGAGAACAACGTGGGGTAAAAAGGACCAATTTACAAATTTTTAAGAAAAAAGGACTAATTTGTAAATTTCCAAATATTACCAAAAATAGCTCACCGGCGTAGGAAGGCGGCGCCCCATCAGCTGACATGGCAGGGGAACGACCTCTCGAAGAACGCGGCATGACGAGCTGCAAAATAAATCAAAAGAAGTCAGATCTAGAAAAAAGATCACTTTTTTATCAGATCTACACCCCTAAAAGATTAAATCGAGGTGTCAAATCACACCCTCAACCCTCACATATGATCCTACAAATGCATAAATTAAATTGAGCATGAAAAAGATCATAATTGTGGGAGATTTACCTGAAGAAAGGCTAGAGATCCAACAAAAATGAGACCTTTTTGGAAACTCTCAGCACGCGCTCGAGGGGCCTGAAGGAAATTCTAAAAAATTGGATTTTTGAGGGATTTTTCAGTCCAAGATCAAAAGGAAGCCTAGATCCAGGACAACTATCAAAGTTTCAAGGAGAACGGATGCTCGATGGAAGAAAAAATCCAAAAAGAGGACAAGGGGGTTCGGCCGGCCCTAGGGAAAGAAAAGAAAAGAAAGAGAAAAGAAAAAAACCCCTCTTTTTATAGTGGACCAAGTTGAACCGGACCGGACCAAGTTGAACCGAACCGGACCAGTCCAAATCAGTTCAAAAGAGACTGAATCGAGCATCGAAACGACTTCAACTGAGGGCCTCATCCTTGGTTTATTCCTGTCTCTCCCTCACATTCGGAAGGAGCGGAAGAATTTTTTTGAGCCAAATTACTGCCTTTTTTGGCTCATTTTCAAGCCGGTTCAGCTCATTTTGAATACGGAAATACTCCAATAAGGTATACGAGTATAAACTATTCCCTATTTTTATTGAGAAGTTCCTGGAGAATATTCTTCTAAAAATATTCTTAAGGATAACTCAATAACACGACGCCGGACAACGCGTCTCAAAAGAAGACTCGACGCCGACAATCGAACGAAAGTTGCACGTTGAACCAACCAACAAAAGCTAATGATTGGAAAACTAGGAATCAACTTCAAGTTCAAATTCCGACGACGGTCAGACAATAAATGCAGCACCGAAATCCTCACAGGCGTTCTACAAAGCACTGAATGACCTGGTGGAATTGAAGGAAGCCAGAATAGAAGCCATTCCAAGGTCCCGTTATACCGACTCAAGGTTGGGACGATCACATCCAAAGTATTCCAGACTCTTCTATAAAAGAACGAGACTGAAACACTTTGGAGGGGGTATCTGTAGGCGTATAAAATTGCCTATAGGTCCCTTAGCTTAGCTCAGCACGATGATTCGACAAAACAACGGACATTCGAGCGACGAGGCGACGAGGCACGCAAGCAACGGAATACGTTCGCGTGCGGGACCAAACCAACGGTTCGGAAAGTTAACGAGTCGTCCAACAACAAAACGGACTTGAACTCAAACACCAAAGCGGAGCTACTGCCAAATGAAGATTCGGGGAATCGAATCAAGACCTGAACAAATCAACGAAGGGTCGAGGCGACAAGGCACACGAACAATGGAACACGTACGCACGTGGAATCGAACCAACGTTTCAGGGAATCACCGAGTCATCTAAACAAGAGCGAACTCGGTGATATAACGATCGAATCAAGACCAATCCCGGACTCGGACTCAGAAACGGATTAACTGCCATATTTGGAATCAAGTCAATGAGCCGATTCCAGAAGCCGAATCAAATCCGAACGACGGAGAACCGGAAACACCGGAAAACGACGAAACCAGCGCACCTGGGGGAACTCGGCCCGAACCGAACCACCCTAGGGTGGCTCGGCCAAGGCCGAGCCACCCCTGGGTGGCTCGGCTATGGCCGAGCCACCCAGAGGTGGCTAGGCGCAGTTTTGTGCCAAAGGCACAGCTTTGAGTGCCTATAAATAGGCCTGGCACTCGTTCATTTGGGAGGACTTTTTCTGAAACTTCTGAAGAGCCGAAACTCTGCCGGATTGCGACCTCAACTCGGATTGTGAAGGCTTGAAGACTTGGACAACCAGATCTACGTGATACTACTCCGGATCTAAGCTTGGTTCTTAGATCCCGAGATTAGAGCGAGCGTTTCCTTGGTGAAACGATCCCTCTCGGCTACTATCTCCTTGGTGGGATAGTACCCGTTATACCACGTAGATCTGTTCAGATCGAGATTGCGCGGTGGTCCACGGTACTCAACCCCGGCACAGGCGAAGAACCCCACAAAGCGAGGGACCGCAAAACAGGAAACTCGTGATTTGTTCAAGGAAAGTTGTAATCTTTATTTCTTTGTTTTGATTTTGTTGTAAACCGGATCTTATAAAAAGACCGGATCTCTTTGTAAACGCATAAAGTTGTTGTCAAAGTTGTAACAGAATCATCAATGAAGAATAACGCAATTTCCCGCTCGAACAGGGAGATGTAGCCTTGTCACCCGTGCCCGATCTCAGACCATAACCCAAACTGGATTGCAAATCGAGCCGCGTGCTACATCAACACAGGATAGACCTGTGGATCTTGAAGAGGCTCGACCTACCAAACGAATAAAAATGATTTCTAGCGACGTGCCAAACCCCAGGCTTCTCAAACAGGAGTGGCCAGTGATGTACCCATCAGTGGGGAAGGTAATGTTTCAACCCCTGTTATCTTTCAATATTTTCATCTATTAAGTCTTAGACTTAGCAAATTTTATATTTTAGGGGGTCAGGAAGAAGATGCAATGACATACAACCCTACTTCTCCCGACTTAGAGTTTTTTGAAGGATCCAGCTTCGTGCCACAAACGGATGAGGTTGTGGCTAAGGATCCGGTGGGCGTTAAAACAGGCGCGGCCATTGAGACCGGTAAAGGTGCCGTTGCAAAACCTAGTTTGTCCATAATGATTGCTAGTCTAGGTACATCTATTATCGGTAGTACACCTTTGAGATGACACTATCATGCATTAAACAACTCAGAATTCATCCCTTCCCTAATTGTTTACATGCTTCTGGCTCTTTTAGAAAAGCTACAAGAAGCGAGTGCTGATGTCGGGACCACAGAGCTTACTATTGTTACCGGAGGTAAATTTAATTCACATTCATTGTCAATTTTCGACTTCTCTTTTCATGTCTTAACACTTTAGAATTTTCTATAGCTATTTTGATGGAATGTTTAAGTGAAGAAGAAACCTTTCACAATGCAGCCGATGCACCTTCATCTGATCCCATACAAGACCCTTTGGGATCTGGTGATGGGCCGTTTGACGACATGTTGTTAGAACAGGCTCATCGTGAGGCTGTTGAACCAACCATCGAGGCTTGTTCCTCTGCAGTATGAATTTTATTCCTTTGTGACACTTATTCATTTATCGGTTTTACTTAACCGTAGGGGAGTTTTACTTGTAGGACCAGTCGTTAAGACTAATGCAACTACTATTGTTGCTATATCTAACGATATTGAAGGTCTTGATTTCTTGCTATTGGCAGGAACTATCATAGAAGCTCAGTCTTCAGTTGCTCAAACTCAATCCTGACGACTAAAATGACCGCTGCAGCTATGGGAACTAGCCCTGTTGAGCAAGCTGTGAGACCAACTAAAGAGGTTGGTACGTTAATGGCTGTGACACTGGCAACAACCTTAACGATTCGTGAGATCGTGCAGGCGGAACCGAGTGCAGGATGTCAACTCGAGGAAACATCATTCGACTTTGGTAATTTTTACGTCGATACTGATTCAGAACTTTGGCTAACATTTTAGAATATTTATATCCTTTTTTTGTAGGGCTATCTTCCTGGCTTAATGACATAGTCAAGGCTCTACTATTTGATGATGACCCGGATCAAACCCTACTCTGCATGGAAGTCAGTTCTCTCTTCTTCTTTGTGAACACGATGATTGATAAGCTTCTCCTCAGGGAACTTTCCTTCCATCAATTCATACCAGCGTTGGCCACCAAAATAAATGCAATAGAGAAAGCGGGATCTTCGGATCTGGTGCAAGCTATAGCTGACGATTTGGACTGGCTAGAGCGCGAGCTTCAACAATTACAAGAATTGAAAACGGCTGGTACTCCATCATACATAGCCGCCCAGATGGAATCTCGTCTACAAATATGGAGAGATACTCGAGCCTCCGCTGGACTTGAAATTCAAACACAACGAAATCGGACGGAGCAAATGAAAGCCGCCCTTGCTGAGAAACAAACAGCTTTGTGTCAACTTAAATCCTCTATTACGTCGAGCGAGGCAATGATAGAGCGGCTTAAGGAGGAGCTCAAGGTAGAGGAGGATGCCTTGGTTATCTTGGAGATAACGAAGGTCGATCTAGATCGTTCACAGGTTGTGATATCCGAGAAGTTGGAGCTCTCGGAACAGAAGCTAATCAAGATGGATGAAGAGGCCGCGAAAACATTATCCGTCACCGAGGAATCCTTCAAAGTTGAACTGCAGCATAAGCTTGAGCGAGCTTATGAAGAGGAATTGAATAAACTTGAACAACAAGTTCGTAGTCACAAACTTCATGTAGATTGATTGTAACTCTTGTATCTACAAACTTAATTTTTATTAATAGAAGACATTTTCTTTTTGCTCATCGTATTTTGTTATGATTTCTCATTCTGTAAATAATGAACCATAATATTTATAGTATTTTTGGCAAATCCTCAGGCATCAAAGGATTTGATATGCCTTTACCGACTACCGTTTGAGTCGGGCTAGCATGTGGATTGTCTAAGTCCGTTCCGCATGTAACATTGTGCTAAAAAAATTAATTCTTTTAGTGCTACGATGTTGAATATGTAGACTTCGTCTTTCTTACGGGAATAGACTACCCGGCAACACGTGTTAAGCACTGACTTATCCCTACTTAGGCTTCAGGATAAAATTCCCCAGACTTATATTCTGGTGTCTTTTTCATTTAGTGAAAGACTAAACCGGCAATGTGTGTTAGACGTAGACTTATCTCTAGTTAGGGATCAAGATAAAATCCCTCGTGTATGAAGTGCACCAATTTGAAGTCAAGAATTGTGTCTTTTCTTAGGGTAAAGACAAACCTGATGCTGGAGAGGAAGAATTTTATATTCTGTCTTTAGATCTTATTTAAGGTGAAGGCGAACCCAAAACGGGAGAGGAATAAATTTATATTTTATCTCTCAAAACTAAAGAGGAAGAATTTTATATTCTATCTTCAACTGCAAAGGGGAACTCAAACTGGGATCTCCACTCTGAGAATACAGAAAGGTAAAACTAAGAGTAGGATCTCCACTCCGAGAATCAAGAAGATTCAAGCAACCTTAACTTTTATAGGATTGGTTACATAATCTAAAATAAGTTCCTCGTTTATCGAGGTGAAATTCTGACTTCGGCCCTAATTTTTATAGGTTTGGCTGAATAGGAAAAGGTGGAACCCTTTTGTTTATCGAAAAGGGCATTCCTATTTTAGTCCTAACTATTTGCAGGTTTGACCAAGTGGGGTTGGAGGCAATCTTAACTTTTATAGGTTTGATTGTTTAATTTGAAAGTGGACCTCTCGTTCATAAAAGGAATCGAGAAGGGATTCTAGATCTGGCTATAACTTTTGTAGATTTGGCCAAGCAAGTAGTGGGAATGGAGTACAAATGGCAGTGAGAACGCTGACTCGTACTAGCCACTCGATGGGGGGATTTTGGTGTTAAGTGATCAGGACTCAACACGCAAGGTTTGAAAATTGCCAAAGATTGGCGAATAGAATTTTTTTGAGTGTCATGTTAGTGTTTTAATAATGCGAGTGTTAAGTGCACAAACACGGCGAGAGTTTGAACGGATTTAACCAATAGGAATTTTGGTGGACTCACCATTAATTGATTTGATCAGTGAGGGATTTCATAGTGGAAGATTATGAATTATCAAGCACCAGTGGGGTTTTGTGAGGGATGTTTGATTTATCAAAGTGGTCGAATCTCGTCTTAACAAAACTATTCACGAGAGTTCATAAATTTAATCTCGGTAGTGAGATACATTTTATCATTGAGGACATTCAGAGTCCAAATGGGGATTTCTTACTTATCCCTTTTTGTAATAACTGGGTTATCCCTATAATTACCACACATAGTATTCTTTCGAAACTTCCCATTACATGGGTTATCCTGAATGTACTAAGGGTAGTATTTTTTAGGAACTTTTCATTTATTGGTATCATAAGCTGGGCGCCTTCCTTGGTAATAAGACGATATGCGCCATTTGAATAGACTATCTCTACTACCAGCAGTCCTTCCAATTTGGGTTCGAACTTGCCTTTCTTCTTGGAATTAAGGATCATTGACCGTCGAATGGCTAAGACCAAATCTTCTTCCTAAAAACTCCGTTGTTGAACCTTTTTATCAAAAGCTCAGGCAATTCTGGCTTAGTAGAACTCAATATGCTGTTGAGCTTCTAATCACTTTTCGTCGAGCATCTCAAGTTCTTCGAGATGTTTCTGATGTTGTTCCTCTGTTGTCATCTTTGTTACAAGAGCGATCCGAAGGGATTGAATTTTAATTTCCAATGGAAGGATAGCTTCACACTCGTACACTAGAGAATACGGGGTTGCTCCAGTAGGCGTGCGAACTGTGGTGCGATAGGCCCATAGAGCTTCACCGAGTTTAGTGTCCTAATCTCGTTTATTAGTCTTCATGAGTTTTGACAAAAGTTTTATGATAGTCTTGTTAAAGGCTTCAGCCAATCCATTTGCTGTAGAATTGTAAGCTATCGACGAGAAATCTTGAATTTTAAACTTCTCACAAAACTTGATGAAGGCATTGCTGACAAACTGAGGACCGTTGTCATGTATGATTCACCTTGGGACACCATACCGGTAGATAATATGGTGCTTGATGAATGCCACGACGTTGCTTGTTTTAACTTCTCTGAGCGGAATCACTTTAGTCCATTTGGATAAGTAATCAGTAATCGCTAGGATGAATCAGTCGCCTTTGATCGACGGGGAAAAATGGGACCAACAACGTCCATTTCCCAAGTCTCGAAAGGCCATGACGTAGCCGAAGGGTGTAGATGCTCCGGAGGTTAGTGTATATAATTTACGTGTACTTGACACGCATCACACTTTTGGGCATACGCGACTGCGTCATTGACCATGGTGAGCCAGAAATATCCCATCCTTCTGATGTGGTCATAAAGTTTGGGGCCAAGTTGGTATGCACCACAAACTCCTTCATGTGTCTCTTTAAGGACTTCTTCCGCGTCTTTAGCTGATAGGCAATAGAGTAGCAAACCACTGTACCCCCACTGATATAATGTTTAACTCTCCATGTTATAGTAGAACTTTGGCACTCTTCGTCGAATTGATTCTCTTTCCTTCATGTCTTCCGGTAAAATACCGTGCAGGACATAATCTATGATAGGAAAACGCTAATCTCGAGGCTCGAAGCCTACCTGGGCAGAATACACCTCTTTAATATCCACTTCTTCATTGTCATCGTAAATTATTATGAAGAGCTAGCGAGTTCTTAATATGACGAACTGTTCCGTTTCGGGGGGTTGTGCCAGAGATACTACTTATGCTGCCAGTGTATCTGGGTATGTGTTCTGTAGATGTGGAATATACTCGATGAAGAATCTTTTAAATGATTCTACCATTTCGATTGCCACATTATAGTACAGTATTAAATCCTGACATCTGTCCTCATACTCTCCTTGAACTTGTTTAACTATCAGTTGAGAATCGCCGAAAGCTTCAAGATACTTGACCCCCAGCTCTTTAGCAAAGCTGAGTCCGATAAGCAGTGCGTTATACTCGGCTATGTTGTTTGAGCATGGCTCGGTCAGTGAGTAAGCTCGAGGCATCGCATGTTTTCCTGGGGAAACTAAGACAACTCTGACTTCGGAGGAGATTTTAGAACATCCAGGAGTACTTGCTACATTAGTCGCTCGAGAAGCTCCGTCGAAGTACAAACACCACACTTGTTGGTGGGAAGTTATGTTAACTTTGTGGGTTTTATCTGGCAGATCATCATATATCTCAGTGGTATCCGTAGTTGGGTTTGCCGCAAGAAGATCATAAATAGCCTGTCTTTTGACTGACTTGTGTTGTTTAAAGTGTAGATCGTATTAAGACAGAAGCAGGACCCATTTTGCTAACCGCCAATTCATGAAAGTCGGCTGCGTCAAGAACACCCGGACTGGGTTAACATTAGAGATGACGTAAATAGTCTGTCCGACCAAGTAGTGCCGCATCTTTTGAATAGCGAACACCAAGGCGAGATACTCTCTCTCAATCATTGGATACTGAGATTCAGTGCCTACAATGGTCTGGCTCAGGTAATATACGGCCTGTTCGTGACCATTGTCGTCATCTTGTACAAGTAATGCACTTAACGAGTGGCTTGTTGAATTGAAATAAATCAAGAATGGTTTACCCGACTTCGATGCAATGAGCACAGGGGGTTTCGAGAGATATTCTTTGATATCTTCAAACGCTTTTTGACAAGCGTCATCCCATATGAATGATACATCCTTCTTTATGAGCATGGAGAATGGTTAACATTTTCCTAAAAGGTTTGAAATGAACTAACGGATATAAGCCAACCATCCTTGTAATCCTCTGAGTTCCTTAAGGTTTCTCAAGGGTTGTAACTCATTAATTGCCTTCACTTTATCAGGGTCAATGTGAATACCCTTAGTGGTGATGAAGAATCCAAGGAATTTTCCGCTGGACATTCCGAGGAAAGATTTGGTAGGATTCATCTTTAATTGATGAGTCCGCATTAGGTCAAACATCATCTTCAAGTCTTCGATGTGATCATTCTTGCTACGGCTTTTCATGACTAGATCATCCACATAGCATTCAACAGTCTTCTGGAGATGCTCCTGGAAAATCTTTGACATGACTCTTTTATATGTGGCACCTACATTCTTTAAGCCGAAGGGCATAACCGTGTAGCAGAAAACACCGAGGGTAGTTTTGAATGTGGTATGCTTTTCTTCATCTGGGTGCATCTTTATCTGATTATAACCAAAAAATCCATCCATGTAGGACATTCTCTCATATCCGCACGTGTTGTCAATGATAACATCCGTGGTAGGAAGAGGAAAATCGTCTTTTGGGCAGGCGGTGTTAAGATCTTTGAAGTCAATACAGATTCTAATTTTCCCATTCTTCTTAAGGACCGTGACAATATTGGCAAGCCATTCAGGGTGTTGCTCCTCCCTGATAAAACCCGAGTTAATAAGCTTTTTAACTTCGGACTCGATCGCCGATGAAACCGTCTTTGCTGTTGTTTGACAGGTTTGATGTCTGGCTTAATGTTGAGATGGTGCATTGCCACATTTGGATCAAGTCTTGACATATTCTCGTAGTTCCAAGTAAAAACATCGATGTATTCCCCAATGAGGGCAACTAACTCTTCTTTCTCATTTGGCGAGAGGCTGTCGCTAATGAATATTAGTTTCAGGTTATTCTCGTCACACATATTCACCTAGATTACTTGGTCCTCGGTAGGGGGTTCCCTTTATTCAAACCTATCACTGTACTGCATATTCAGGTGATGAACCCAAGGGTCTTCCCAAATTGGTATTTGATCGTCTTCCGCAATTGTGACGGGGTCGATCGTAGCCATGTTTGACATTAGTCTTTTGAACATTTCTCTAATACTAGCGTCGGAATTCTAGGCTGAAGAATCGAAAGAATATTCATCTTTACCCTTTAGCTATTGGATCGATGACTTTCCAGCAACACTCGTCATCGGATGAGGAAACATAGCCTAAACCTCTTTTATAGCTATAATAATTATCGGGCTTTCCTTTTGGTACATAGGCCATACGAGGCAGAACTCGTGGACCTCGACCAAAACAAAGACCTTCACCGAGTGTAAGGTCATATCCGTATTTTTCCATGAGATTACACGCTTTTGAGCCATATCTGAATAAATGAGGAGCAGATTTATTATTATCGTCATCTTCTCTCAAGAAGTGGTCTAGTACTGAAAACTCCTTCCATTTAATGTAGACAACTTCCTTTTCACCCCTTGCCTTTGCAGGAATGACAAGTATCGTTCCGAATTAATCCTGAACATGCTTCTTCATCATGAAAGATGATTAAAGGGGCATATACAAGTCAGGGTCATTGTATAACCCCTTCATGATGTTATCAAGACACAACGAGTACTCTAAATCATCATTTATTGCTACTTCTTAGGCAAGTTGTCAATTACAACTACTGTCCGATGACTCTCCATCATCAAGATTGATTACAATGGGTACAATGTCATTAAGTACAAAACCACCATCGTAATTAAACATAGCCTCGATATCAGCTTCTTCTCCGCTATCCGTACATTGGGCCGATGGTTCAATATCGGATTCAGTACTATAGAGAAGGGAGTCAATATAATAATTTTCTAATCCCTTAACGGCTGCTTATCCGCGACCACCGTCTTGACCTTATTATTAGTGTCTATATATTCAAGATACTAATGGAGGGTGCAAGGGACTATAATATTACCGTGGATCCATGATCGACCCAACAATAAGTTATTGGAAGTCTTCGCGTCGATCACATAACATGTGACTTCTAACTTCAAATCTCCAATCTTGCACTTTACTCGGATTTTACCCAATGATCTGAACCGACTGGTATTGAATCCGTAGATTGTAGTGCCTATAGAGGCCAGCTTAGTGGCCGATATTCCGAGACTGTACATCAATCGGAGTGGCATGATGCTGACAGCAGAACCCAGATCAACTTGGATCTGGTTGACAACGCTAGAGCCACTATGCCTGGTGAAATATAGGGGCCGGTCATGCTTTGAATTCTTTGTCTCCATATCCTCTTTGGTGAAAGTAATACAGGGAAAGTGGTTCGTCGTGAGGTTGCAGTGTTGAACTGGCAGCTCTAGCTCTTCGGGGGACGGCTTGATTTGAGCCAGGAAAATGTCATAATTGGCCAATGCTTCTTATAACGCCTCCCTTGTGTCTTTCGAAAGACACAATAGCTCATATAAAATTAATCTAGTCGGTATATTAGCTAATTGTACCATAATATCAAAGTGACGCTGAGTGTTCGAGCTTCCTGGTTTATCTCTTCCAATCGGTTGATTGAATCGAGACTGCTTCGGGTTGTGAACCTCTTGGTATAAGGGTTCTTTCTCCTTTATCTTTTGTTGAGTCTTCTCAGCAGGTGCGGGAGGAGTTGTGGCCACTCCTATTTTAGCTAACTGATCGGAAGCACTTGGATATTTGAAATGATATTCGTTTCCACTCCTGGTAGCGAAGGCCGGTTCTCCGCTAGTTACAAAGACTTTTGGCTCATCTTCGGAGAGTGGGAAGGTAGGAATTCCTTCATCATCTTCTTCTGGAATGGCTGAGGCTCCGTAACTGGGCTTTCCTTTATCTTTTGACTTCTTCTTGGACAAGGGTCCCTCCCATTGTTCATCTTCAATCAGATCAAGATGGACCCAGAGAATCTCACCATTCGGGGTCTTATGTGGCACGAGACCTTTCTGACGTTGTCCGTGAGGGTCGTCATTAACGGTCTTCATTGCTACTTTCATCACAGGCTCGAGGTGGAACCATTTCAAAGGAATAGATCCGAAGCTTATCGTTACTGCATTCGCACCCACCTTTTTCTCCTTAGACGGTTTCATAGTGATGCCCCCAACATCAATCAAAGCTTAGATTTTGTCCTTTAGGGCATAACATGACTTGGTAGGGTGGTGAACCGTTCTATGGAATACACAATACTTCGGGTCATTAACCCTTTTAGTGTCTTCTTGATCTTGGATTGGAGGCAACTTGATCTTGTTGTTCTCCATGAGGTATTTGAAAAGACCGGGAACTTCATCTTCCCTAAAAGAGTATTTTAGGAATTTTTGTTCTGAAGTCTTTTGTTTTTGAGGTCGTTGTTTCCACTGCTACTGCTAAGACGCCTTTTGATGTTGTTGTTATTGTTGCGATTGTGGTTGCAGCTTGAAGATTTGGTTCGCGTCGACTGCGTTCGCTTGTTCTTTTCCTTTACCCTAAGGGACAAAATTCTGTTGTGGAGTATTAGTCATCGCTTGACCTCTTTCGGCTTTCTTCCTCTTGAGGAAGCGTTTGGCTCGTTCTCCTTGCACCTTCAAATCCTTCCAAGTCTTGGATGGCGCCATTCCCGTGGCTTCAAGGATATCCAACGAAAGATTATTGTGACAAGTATCAAGGATGAAGTCTTCACTGACCTAATCTTAACAATTCATCACTTTGTTTCGGAATCATTTAACGAAGTCCTCGATTTCTCATCGTATAGCATTCCGATTGAAACCTCGGTATCATCATCGAAGAAGTTTGTAAGAAACATGTCCTCCATGTTATCCCAACTGCTGATACTCCCAGCTTAAGATGGCGATACCAATCAAAGACTGCTCCGTGAAGAGTGCTAACTTATGACTGTACCATCAAATGTTGAGTGGGGGAACCTTTTCCGTCGAACGGTGTGAAGTTAATCAAATTAAACTTTACCGGGTACGGGATTGATTCCCACTCTCTCGGGTATGGACACGGTATTTTGGACTTCTTTACTTCTTGAGCACTCATCAACACATTGATTTTGTTCTCTAAATCCCTCATCTTCCTATCCTCACTCGTATCTTTCTTTGAACGATTCTGAGGAAAAGTGATGTAGTCATCATTCGTATTGTTATCATCCGTGGGACCATCCCTAGCATTGTTGTCAACGGGAGGGGTATCCATGTTGGTATTCTCGTCCGATTCCCGATCACTGTCCACTTGGTTGGGGTTATTGCGATGGCTAGATTCTCCCTGTTGATTTGTCAGTGCCGTAATTTGCTGGCCATACATTTACCTCATCCCCTATATAGCCATTTCCATTTCAAATTTAAAATTCTTCATCTGCTTGGCTAGAGCATCCTCGAGAATTTTGTCCATTTGCTCGGTGTTGATCATAAATGACTCATAGGATTGACCTATTGTGGATACCATATCATCAGAAGCCATTACAAAGCAAGCATCTGATGTTTCATGATCTGAAGGTAGCCCCTTTTGCATTCTCTGATAATCCCTTGGCCTAATGGTTCCTGATCACAATCGGGTTATACGCCAAGATACTCCTGAAAAATGATCAGGACTAAAACGTAGCGTCGACTTTCCTTTATCAGCCATGTTGACGAACACTTCTGGGAATTCATCATCATGAGCGACTGATTTCTTTCTATAGAAACGCCTTAGCTTAGACTTGAACGTTTCGGTAGAGATCCTTTCAAACACCGAAACCCTCTCCGGAGGAGTCGTGGGGCAGGAACATTCTAACAACACTGCCTTGATAATCTTGACACACGGACAGTGAGAGTCCTATTCTCAGGTACTTCTTTTCCAAGACTTGTTCGTACCCCTAGCCTGATAGTACAACTCGTCGGTTTGATGGTCGAAGCAACCCATCGTGTGTTGAAACGACTCCCCAGGTATAACGTCGTCATCAGACAAATACGTTTCCTTCTGGGGACATAACGCTTTATTAGTGTCTTCAAGAGTCACACTTTTGAAGCTATATTTTCATGAGCATGAGACCTTAACGGGCTCCTAAACTTCAACGCGCAATCCAATGCATTCAGTTATAGGGATTTTCCTATCATAGGATCTCTTCCATTGCTTAGGAGGATGAGCACGACCCCCAATCTGATAAACTGCTTGAGATCCATTCAATGGGCCAAAGCACTATTTGACCGAAACTTTTCCTTGATCATCATGCAAAGGACCAAGACGATCACCTATTGGCTTCCTGCTTTTGGAAAAGTCTACACTATCGCGGGGCTTCACTAGAAGTACCGGATCAATGAGAGCGGGGGCGAAACTTGACGGAATCGGAAAAATGGATGCAGAGTGTCTCCCGTCTCGGCCCTGGCACGGGTCAGGCCTTGGTGACCTGCGCCGGTCCGGGTCACCTCGGGGTGACCCACGATTGGCCAGGTCACCAAGGACAACCATGGGGTGACCCGCAGCTGGTCGGGTCACCTGGGTGTGACCCGCATTTTTTGGTCTTTTTGGCCGTTGTTTTGAGCTTCAGCCTTCACACTTGGCGCAGTTTTGCTGGTTCTTTCACCATGACTTCCTTCTACAATTTCTGTGCTTCTTACACTAGAATTCTCATGTGCGCAAGTAGCACGCAGCGTTTCTGAATCCGTTCAAGGGTTGAACGTGTCCTCCTGATGCGGATCCATTCATTCGTTATTGGTTTGGAGGAGAAGTTGCTCGCTCGCTATTATGGTGTTGGCGCCTTCTGGACTTCAGATTCGCCTCATAGCGGATCCCATTAACTGGCTCCAAAGCTTTGGCTAGCTGGCACGTGAGGCGTTGGCGTCGCCTTTGATGCGCTCTTTTTGATAGGGTTGGTGCGCCTTCAGCGGTTGACTCCTTAATTAAGGAGGAGTCTAGATTTACAGATTTGACCTCGTTGGAAGCCGGAGAAGCGTTGCGATGTGCAACTGTAGCGGCGGTGGCGCGAAGATCATCTTCTTGAGTTTTCAAATCCGAAGACCAGCGGACCTTCCTAGATTTGCGAGGAGAGGCGGATTTGGAGGAGGAGGACAAGTACTCCTCGAACTTCTGCTGGTCGAACTCATATTCGACCTCTTCTTCAACCGGGATGCGAATCCGAGGTTGCGACACATCAGCCTTTGCAGAAAGGTTGTCGGCTCCCACTATGGTCGCCAGCGTATTTGGGTGGAAAGTTGATTTCATTGATGAGTTCATTACAACTTTGGACGTTTACCACAAACTTAAGAAAATAGCCTTTTTATAAGACTTTTAATCAAAAAAGATTACAACTTTCTTTCAAACTACACACAATAATAGTTTATCTCCTATTGCTTGTGTAGGATCTTGGTCGGTGTCGAGGTTTATCCATAGACCGCCTACGGATCGGATCTGGTTGGTAGAAGTATATATCAGAGCTCCTACTTTACCATGGAAGTATTTGCTGAATTACTGATATCGACCAAGCGAAATCAGTACTCTTCTCGAGATTAAGACCAAGCCTAATCTCAAGGTGTGACGCCCCTGGGTTCACACAAGACTGCAGTCCAAGGTGAAACCAAGAATGTCAAACCTGCCTTGCACCACACCATGCAATAACATGTTTCACCATCACAATTAACATCCATCTAGTAGAAA
>BQKN01048022.1:0-12078 GCA_022839385.1 Asparagus kiusianus | reverse complement strand
TTGTTATCTGACGACGATCCTGACAAGGTCGTCATCTGCATAGACGTTCGTTCCTTCTTCTCCTTTGTGAATGCTATGATCGACAAGCTCTTTCACGATGGACTTTCACTTCACCAGTTTAAACCTCTCATTAATTCCAGAATCAACTTGATAAGGGAAGCAGGATACCCAGATTTGGCGAAGGCCATAGTTGACGATCTCGACTGCCTAGAGCATGAGCTTCAGATGTTTCGTGAGCTTCGAGATACCGGTGCCTCTTCCTTCATTGCTGCTGAGCTGGAGACCCATTTACAGTCACTGCGCGAGACTCAGCTTCTTGCTAGTCTTGAGGTTCAGGCACAGTGAGACCGAGTAGCTCGAGTTGAGACCGGCCTTGCTACCAGATTATCTTCACTTGCCGAGCTCCGCTCTTCTATTACTTCTTGTGGGACCAAGATAGATCAGCTTAGAAGAGAACTCCGCGAAGAAAAGGAGACTTTTGGCATTCTTCAGATGACAGAAGCACAGGACCAGCAGACCTGTACGGCTTTGTCCGATGAGTTGAACCATTAAAGCAGAAGCAAGTCGAGATCGAGGAGGCTGCTACGAAAACTTCGACCGCCACCGAGGAGTTCCTTAGGGCTGAACTTAGGCAAGCTTATGATGAGAAGCTGTCTAAGGTCAGCCAGCAGATTTTTAGCCACAGTCTTGATGTCTGATTTTGTTTACTGAGTGATTTGACTTTTGACTCTTTTAGTGAATTCCCTTTTTATCTTTATTATGATTCGTCATTCCGTTTGAAATGATTGACCACAATACACATAGGATTTTTGGCAAACCCTCAGCCATCAACGGATTTGGTTAGCCTTTACCGACTACCGTTTGAGTCGGGCTAGCATGCGAGTTGTTTAAATCCGTTCGCATGTAACGTTATGCTCATAGATTGAATTCTCTGAGACTTTGTGCTATGATGTCGAATACATAGACTTCGCCATTGTTACGGGAATAGGCTACCCGGCGACACGTGTGAGGTATTGGCTTTAGGATTTTTGGCCAACCCCCAGCCTCTAACGGATTTGATTAGCCTTTACCGACTACCGTTTGAGCCGGGCTAGCGTGCGGATTGTCTAAATCCGTTCCACACGTGACGTTAAGCTAAAAGAGTTAACTCTTTTAGTGCTACGACATTGAATACGTAGACTTCGTCTTTCTCCTGTGAAAAGACTAAACAGCAACGTGTATGAGACGTTGACTTAGGATTTTTGGCAAATCCTCAGCCTTCAACGGATTTGATGTGCTCTTACCGACTACCGTTTGAATCGGGCTTACATGCAGATTATCTTAATCCGTTCCGCATGTTACGTTGTGCTAAAGGAATGAACTCCCTTAGACTTCGTGCTACCACTTTGAATATGTAGACTTTGCCATTGTCATGGGAATAGGCTACCCAACAACGTCTATTAGACGTTGGCTTATCCCTACTTAGGTTTCGGGATAACATACCCCAGAGTCAGACTCCGATGTCTCTTTCAATCGGAAAAAGACTAAACCGGCGACGCGTGTTAGGCGTCGGCATATCCTTTCTTAGGATCCAGGATAAAATTCCCCATGCGTGTGAGGCATGGATTTTGGTGTTATTAATAACAACCTGCCACAATGTTGAATATGCGGACGGGTGTTCTTTTTAACGGTTAAGAACTAACCGGCGACGCGTGTTAGGCGTCGACTTATCCCTACTTAGGTTTCAGGATAAAATACCCCAGAATCGAACTCTGGTGTCTTTTTCAATCGGAAAAAGACTAAACCAGCAGCGCGTGTTAGGCGCAGACTTATCCCTGCTTAGGTTTCGGGATAAAATACCTAGGATGAATCCTAAATTCTTGAAAAGGATTGGTGTGGGAAAGGAAGAATTTTATATTCTATTCCCCGAACAAGGAAGGAAGAATTTTATATTCTATTCCTTGTTTCTGGAAAGGAAGAATTTTATATTCTATTTCCAGTGCAAGAAGGAAACTAGAAGCGGGATTTCCACTCCGAGAATCCGGAAGATCTAGATAAACTTACCTTTTATAGGATTGGTTATCTGATCGAAAGATGAGTTCTTCGTTTATCGAAGTGAAATTTCTACTTCGGTTATAACCATGAAAAGGTTGAACCAAAGAGAAAAGAAATGGAGTTCTTTCGTTTATCGAAAGGGAACTCCGAATTGAGAGTGGACCTCCTGTTCATGGAAAGAATCAAGAGGGCCGAAAGAACATTTTTGTGAACTCACTGTCAATTGAAATCGATCAGTGAGGGAATTTTAGAGGTAAAAATGAATTTGGGTTATCCTCTAGAATATTAGGTATAATATTCTTCAAGGAACTTCCCGATAAATGAGTTGTCCTGAATGTACTAGGGATAGTACTTTTTCAAAAACTTCCCATTTATTGGCATTAATTGCCTGTTGCTCTCTAAAGAAATTAGGCGGTAAGCACCGTTTGAATAGACTGTATCTATCACAAACGGTCCTTCCCACTTAGGTTCGAATTTACCTTTCTTCTTGGAGGTGAGGATTATTGGTCGACGAGCAGCGAGGACCAGATCTCCTTCTTTGAAGCTTCTTTGGCGAACCCTTTTGTCAAAAGCCCTGGATATCCTAGCCTGGTAGAACTCGATGTTTTGTTGAGCTTCCAATCGCTTTTCGTCCAACCTTTCAAGTTCCTCAAGACGTTTTCGGTGATGTTCTTCGGTCGCCATCTCAGTTGCGAGAGCGACCCGAAGGGAGGGAATTTGAATCTCTAACGGTAGCACAGCTTCACATCCGTACACCAGAGAATATGGAGTGGCTCTTGTAGGAGTGCGTATTGTGGTGCGATAAGCCCAGAGCGCTTCGCCGAGTTTATCGTCCCAATCTCGCTTATTGGTCTTCACCAGCTTTGACAGGATCTTGATGATCGTCTTGTTGAAAGCCTCAGCTAATCCGTTCGCAGCGGGGTAATAAGCTGTCGACGAAACGTCCTGAATTTTGAATTTGTCACAAAACCTGATGAAGGCATTGCTTATGAATTACGGACCGTTGTCATGAATGATCCGCCTCGGCACGCCGTGTCGGTATATGACGTAATGCTTGATGAAGTTGATGACGTTGTTCGTCTTCACTTCTTTAAGCGGAATGGCTTCAGCCCACTTTGAAAAGTAGTCGGTGATAGCGAGAATAAATCGATCACCTTTGACTGAAGGAGGAAAGATAGGACCGACAATATCCATACCCCATGTCTCGAATGGCCAAGACGTGGTTGATGTGTGTAATCGCTCCGGAGGTTGGTGCATATAATTTGCATGCACTTGACAAGCATGACATTCTCGGGCGTGCTTGATTGCGTCACGAACCATTGTTGGCCAGAAATATCCCATTCTTCTGATTCGATCATACAGCTTGGGACCATGCTGATGCGCACCGCATTCTCCTTCATGTGCTTCCTTAAGAACTTCCTTTGCTTCTTCGTTCGAAAGGCATCGGAGAAGCAAATCATCATACCCCCGGCGATATAGCGTACGGGTCTCGGTATTGTAAAAGAACCGTGGTGCTCTTCGGCGAATAGATTCTTTTTCCTTTACATCCTCCGGCAAAATACCGTATTGGACGTAATCGATGATGGGAAAACGCCAATCTCGGGACTCGGACCTGATTTGGGTTGAGTTCACCTCTTTGGCGTTCTCGTTTTTATCATCCTCCTCTTCAACCTCTATATCGTATATAGGTATGCAGAGTTGGTGTGATCTTACTGTGACTAGCAGTTCAGTTTCGGGCGGTTGCGCGAGTGATACTGCTAGTGCTGCCAGTGCATCCGCATAAGCATTCTGGAGACGTGGGATGTATTCGATGTAGAATTCTTCAAAAGAATCTGCCATTCTGACAGCCTCCTGGTGGTACGGAATCAGATCTGGGTTCCTGACTTCATACTCTCCACGAACTTGGTTAACGATCAATTGAGAATCTCCAAAGGCTTCGAGATACTCGACCCCCAGCTCTTTGGCGAAACTGAGTCCAATGATGAGCGCGTTGTACTCGGCTACGTTATTGGAACATGGATTCGTCAGCGAATAAGCTCGGGGCATCACGTGCTTCCCTGGGGAAACTAAGACCACTCCAACTCCGGAGGTGACTTTATGACATCCAGGGGTTACTGCCTTATTAACTGCTCTCGAAGCACCATCAAAGTATAATTGCCATACTTGTCGGTGCGACGTGGTGTTAACCTCGTGGGTTTCGTCTGGTAAATCATCATATACCTCAACTGCGTCTGTTGTCGGGCTTGCCGCCAAAAGATCACAAATTGCTTGTCCTTTGACTGACTTCTGCTGTTTGAAGTGCAAATCATACTGGGACAAGAGGAGGGCCCACTTTGCCAACCGCCAGTTCATCGAACCTGGTTGAGTCATGAATACCCGTACCGGATTAACGTTAGCGATGACGTAAATCGTCTGGCCAACTAAGTAATGTCGCATCTTCTGTACCGCAAACACTAATGCGAGACATTCTTTCTCGATCATCGGGTATTGAGACTCGGCGCCTATTAAGATCCGACTTAGATAATAGACTGCCTGTTCGTGACCATTATCATCGTCTTGTGCTAATAAAGCACTTATCGAATGGTTCATCGCCTTGATGTAAATCAAGAACGGTTTACCTGATTTTGGTGCGACCAGAACAGGGGGATTCATCAGATATGCCTTGATATCTTCGAATGCCTTCTGGCAAGCATCGTCCCAAATAAACGATACGCCTTTCTTGTTTAGCTTTGAAAATGGTTGGCATTTCCCGGAAAGATTTGAAATGAACCTCCGGATGTAAGCCAGACGACCTTGCAATCCTCTGAGTTCTCTCAGATTCCTCGGGGGTTGCAATTCATTTATTGCTTTCACCTTGTCTGGGTCGATGTGTATACCCTTAGTGGTGATGACGAATCCCAGGAATTTTCCGCTGGACATTCCGAGGAAGGATTTTGTGGGATTCATCTTCAATTGATGACTCCGTATGAGATCAAACATCGTTCTCAAGTCCTTTATGTGATCTTCTTTGTTGCGGCTCTTTACCACCAAATCATCAACGTAGCATTCCACCATTTTCCTGAGATGTTTCTGGAAAATCTTAGTCATCGCTCGTTGGTATGTAGCACATGCATTCTTCAGACCGAACGGCATCACCGTGTAGCAAAAGACACCAAGGGGCGTTCTGAATGCTGTGTGTTTCTCGTCGTCCGGGTGCATCTTGATTTGATTATACCCCGAAAAGCCGTCCATGAAGGACATTCTCTCGAACCCGCATGTATTGTCGATAATGACATCCGTGATCGGGAGAGGAAAATCGTCTTTTGGACATGCTTCGTTCAGATTCCTGAAGTCGATGCAAATCCTGATCTTGCCATTTTTCTTCATGACGGGGACGATGTTGGCTAGCCAGTCTGGATGTTGCTCCTCTCGGATGAATCCTGAGTCGATCAACTTCTTAACCTCAGCCTCGATGGCTTCCATGATCTGCGGACGAAACCGTCTTTGCTGTTGCTTGACAGGTTTAGTATCCGGCTTGATGTCGAGGCGGTGCATTGCCACATTGGGGTCAAGCCCTGGCATGTCTTCATAGTTCCAGGCGAAGACATCAATGTACTCTGTGATTAAGGCAATTAACTCTTCCTTTTCATCTGGGGGAAGACTGCCACTGATGAATATGGGCTTTGGATTGGCTTCGTCACCCATATTGATTTGGACTACTTCGTCTTCGGTGGGTAGCTCTCTCTGTTCGAACCTATCACCATATTGCATGTTTAGGTGATGAACCCATAGGTCCTCCCACGTTGGCATTTGATCGTCGTCTTCCATTGTAGATGGATCAGCTGTAGTCATGTTCGACATTAAGGTTTTGAACATTTCTCCCAAACTTGTGTCGGAATCCCCAGCTGAAGAGTCTGGCAAGTACCCATCCTTAGCTTTGTTAGCAATTTGCTCGATGATTTGCCAACCACATTCGTCATCTGATGAGACATAGCCTAGGCCTCTCTTGTGACGGTAATAATTATCCGGTTTCCCTTTCGGGACATATGCCATTTTGACTGGGACACGGGAACCTCGATCGAAGTATAAACCTTCTCCGAGTGTAAAGTCGTATCCTTGTTTTTCCATGAGCGTACGCGCTTCCGGACTATACTTTGATAGGTGAAGACCAGATTTGTCATCGTTTTCATCTTCTCTTAGGAAATGATCCGGCAACGGAAGATTTTCTCCTTTACCGTAGATCACTTCTTTTTGTCCTCCTGTTTTGGCAGGAATAATCCGAGTTGTTCCGAAGGAATGCTGGGGGTGTTTCTTCGTTACATACGATGATCGGAGTGGCATACATAATTCGGGATTATTGTATAATCCTTCTATCACATCATCAAGAGACAAGGAATACTCTAAACCAGGATTTATTTCAATATCGGCAAGTTGCCAGTTACAACCGCCGTCTGTCGACTGTTCGTCATCGAGATTGATTACAAAGGGTACAATGTCATTCAAAACAAAACCACCATTGTAATCGAATCCGGCTTCGGAATCAGCTTCTTCTCCGCTGTCCGTGCCTTGGATCGATGGTTCCGTGTCGGATTCGTTACCATAAAGGAGAGAATCTGTGAAGTAATTCTCATACCCTTTGAATGGTTGCTTATCCGCGACCACCGTCCTAACTCTTCCATCAGTGTCGACATATTTCAAACACTGATGTAGAGTGGAGGGAACTATAACATTACTATGGATCCAAGGCCGACCCAATAGTAAGTTATAGGATGTCTCAGCATCAATCACGTAGCACGTGACCTCCGTCTTTAAATCGCCCATTTGGCACTTTATCCGGATTTTACCCAAAGGTCTTGACCCGCTGGTGTTGAATCCGTAGATGACTGTGCCTGTAGACGCCAACTTGCTGACTGGAATGCCAAGGCTGTGCATTAGTCGAAGTGGCATAATACTCACGCGGAACCCGGATCCACTTGGATTCGGTTGACTTCACTGGTGCCAATGTACCCGACGAAATATAGGGGCCGATCATGATTTGAATTCTTCGTCTGCATGTCCTCTTTGGTGAAGGTGATGCAGGGAAGGTTCTTAGCTGCCACGTTACACTGTTGGGCTAACAATTCTAGCTCCTCAGGTGCTGGCTTGATCCTGGTAAGGAATGCCTCTGAATCGGCCAAGGCATCTTGTAAGGCTTCTCTAGTTTCCTTGGACAACCGTAGTAGCTCGTACAGCGTTATCCGTGCTGGAATATTGGCCAGCTGAGCCATGATATCGAAGGCACGCGGATTTTTTGAACTCTCCGGTTTGTCTTTTCCAATCGGACGACTGAAACGAGACTGCTTCGGATTCTGAACTTCCTCGGGCCTCTTTTCTTTCTGTTTGTCAACCGGTTGCCGTCGAGCATCTTCAACCGGTTTGGGAACTGCAATCACCCCCAGCTCTGTGAGAGTCTTGGCTGGTCCTCGTTTTGTCACCCCCTGCTCAGCAAATTGATCGCCAGGGGATGGATATTTGAAGTGGTATTCATTTCCACTCCGGGGTCGCAAAGACTTCCTGCTCCTCGTCGGAAAGTGGGAAAGCGGGGATTCTTTCGTCATCTTCTCCTGGGATGGCAGAAACTCCGTAACAAGACTTGCCTTTCCCTTTGGACTTCTTCTTAGATGACGATCCGGCCCATTGTTCATCTTCAATCAGGTCGGGGTGCACCCAGAGAATTTCACCGTTTGGGGCTGTGTGAGGCACAAGTCCCTTTTGACGTTATCCGTGCGGGTCGTCATTCACTGTCTTCATCCCGACTTTGGTAACGCGTTTTGGCTCGAACCAATCTGTAGGTACTGATCCAAAACTGATCGACACCGCGTTTGCTCCCACATTCTTGGCCGGTTTTGGAGTTATGACCCCTACGTCGATCAACGCCTGGATCTTGTCCTTGAGGTGGTAGCAAGACTTTGTTGGGTGGTGGACCGCTCTGTGGTACGCGCAGTACTTCGGGTCCGTTACCTTCGTGGCTCCTTCATGATCCACGATCGCCGGCAACTGGATTTTGTTGTTCTCTAACAAGTACTTGAAGATGCCGGGGACTTCATCATCCTTGAAGGAGTAGACTTTGGGAAAGCTCGGCTCCGAAGACTTTTGCTTCTGAGACCTTTGCTGCCAATGCGGCTGCGACTGTTGTGGCGCTCTTTGCTGCTGCTGCTGTTGCTGAGGTTGCAATTGAAATGTCTGGTTAGCATCAACAGCATTAACATGAGCTTTACCTTTCCCTTTCTGGTTGAAGTTCTGCTTTGGAGGATTCGTTGCCGGTTGACCTCTCTCCACCTTCTTTCTTCTGAGGAATCGCTCAGCTTGCTATCCTCGAACCTTCAAATCCTTCCAGGTCTTGGATGGTGCTGTGCCCATTGCTTCCAACACGTCCAGTGAAAGGTTGTTGTGGCAGGTCTGGAGGATGAATTCCTCAGTGATCGGGTCCCGACAATTCATCGCCTTGTTCCGGAACCTTTTGACGAAGGTGTCGACCAACTCCCCCTCTTTTTGCTTCTCATCGAGCAACGATCCAATAGAGATCTCGGTATCATCGTCGAAGAAATTTGTAAGAAACTTGGTCTCCATGTCGTCCCAGCTGTTTATGCTTCCTGGCTTGAGGCGACGATACCAATCGAAGGCAGCTCCGCGAAGAGTGCCGACGAATGACCACACCATCAGAGGCTCATTACCAGAGATGACTCCCAAGTGCGATTTGAAGTAAATCAAATGCTGAGTAGGGGAACCCATCCCATTAAACGGCGTGAAGTTAATTAGACTGAACTTCGCCGGATATGGGATTGATTCCCACTCTCTTGGGTATGGACAAGGAATGCCCGTCTTTTTCGTCTCTTGAGCAGAGATCAATGTGTTGATCTTGCTCTCGAGATTTTTAATTTTTAGGCTTTCACCTGTGTCTTCGCTAGCATTCTCGTTACCACCCCCTGTGTTGATGGGAGGGTTGTTGGTATTGCGAGCTTCATTTGTGTCCTCATCTTCCAGGTTGTTCTGGTTGGGACGACTTGGTTCACCTTGTTGGTTCCTTAATGCTTGAAGCTGTTGGTCATGCATCTCTCTCATGTTCTGCATAGCCATTTGCATTTCGAACCGAAAGGTCTCCTGTTGTTTGGCCATGGCATCTTCAAGCATCTTGGCCACTTGCTCCGCGTTTATCATAAACGCTTCGCGGGGTTGTCCTTCACTGGACACTGTGTTATCAGATGCCACTGCTGAGCCAGCATCTGATTCTTCATCTCCCGAAGGTACTCTTGTTCGGATTCTACCATACGTCGCGCGAATGATAGCCCCGGATTGTAGACGAGTTACACGTCGGGATATTTCTGGAACCGCCTCGGGATTATCCTGAGCCGATGTTCCTGTGCTGGTCATATTTGCGGTGACCTTTGAACGCTCACCGTCTTCGACCATCTTCCTTCTTCGTTGGAAGCGCCTATGCTTTGGTTTTGGCGTTCCATTGCTGAGCCTTTCGAACACAGATACTCTTTCGGGTACTGTCTTAACACAGTTGCATTCCGACAGTACCGCCCGAATGAGCTTCGAATAAGGACATTGTGTTTCGAGCTTTTCGAGGGCTCCTCTTTCTGGATTTATTCGTACCCCCGGCACGATAGTACAACTCGTCTGTTTGAATGTCGGAGCAACCTATCGTGTGTTGGCACGATCTCTCAGGTATAACGTTGTCGTCATCAGATGACAACGTTTCCTTCTGAGGAATAATTGTCTTCTTCGGACCATCCAGAGTCACACGCCTCGAAACACGCCTTTGTGTGCGTGAATCTTCAGCGGGCTCTTGCACTTCTATGCGCAAAGTTGTGCGCTTGGGTGCCACAATTTGCTCCGAATGTTGAGGGTTGCGGCGTCCCCCAGCATGCTGCATTGGTTGGGACTTCTTCACTGGCCCCAAGCGTTCTTGAACTGGAACTTTACCTCGTTCCTTTGGAAGTGGGCCGAGGCGCTCCAAAACAGATTTTTTCTTCTGGGATGGTCCTGCGGGATCTCCCGGAGCAATTGTAGAAATTACCGGCTGTTTGGATTGACTTGCCGGAGTTTGAATTTTCGGAGGCTACGGTTGTCGCTCCTTGGTCTGAGTTGTTGCTTCAGACTTTGGCTTCCAAACCTTGCGAGTTGGTGGCGGCTTTTTGACCACCTCCTTCTGCAGCTTCCAACGGGCTTCTTCGGCTTTGGCCCGTGCTTGCGCCGACAACGCGCGCCGTTTGCGGATGCGCTCCTCCAGTGTCGAGCGGTTCCGTTTGACCCGGACCCACTCCATTGTCGATGGTTTGGAGGAACCACCCTTCACTTGTTGTTGAGGCTGTTTGCCTCGTTTGTTCTTCAGATCCGCATGATAGCGGACCCCGTCAACGGACTCCATGGCCTTGGCGAATTGCTTCGCGAGGCGTTGACGCTGCCTCTGGCGGTCTCTCTTGGAGAGAGTCACCACACCTTCAATGGCGGATTTGACCTTCTTTGAGGTCGGTAGGGCCTCACTCAACGCAGCTTCGGCGTCGATCGGGGTGAGGTCATCGTTGGTGGCTTCAGCTTCATCACACCAACGGACTTTTCTCCTGGAGGAGAACTTCTGGAACTTCTTGGACTTGGGGGAGGAGATAGATCCGGACGAGGACACGTACTCCTCGTATTTTTGCTGGTCGAATTCATACTCGACCTCCTCCACGACCGGGATCGAGATCCGCGGCTGCGACACTCCGATCTCGGCAGCGAGATCGGTGGCTCCCACTGTGGTCGCCAGATTGTTCGCGTGAAAAGTTGGATCCTTCTTCATTATCGATTCCATTGCACTCAGTTAACAACTTTATGCGTTACAAAGAGATCCGGTCTTTTTATAAGATCCGGCTTACAATGAAAATCAAAATACGAAAAAGAAATCAAAATTACAACTTCTCTCTTTTATCGAACAAATCACAAGATCCTGTTATCCGGTCTCTTGCTTTGTGGGTTGTTTGCCTGTGCCGGGGTTGATTACCGTGGACCACCGTGCAATCTCGATCCGAACAGATCTACGTGGTATGACGGGTATTATCTCACCAAGGAGATAATAGCCGTGAGGGATCGTTTCACCAAGGAAACACTCGCTCAAATCTCGGGATCTAAGAACCAAGCTTAGATCCGGAGTAGAATGACGTAGATCTGGGAATCCAAGTCTTCAAGCCTTCACAATCCGAGTTGAGGTCGCAATCCGGCAGAGTTTCGGCTCTTCAGAAGTTTCAGAAAAAGTCCTCTCAAATGAACAAACACCTGGCCTATTTATAGGCACTCAGAACTGTGCATATGCACAGTTCTGAGCCGAGCCACCCCGGGTTGGCTCGGTTTCGGCCGAGTTCCCGGGTGTTGGTTCGTTTCGTCATTTTCAGGTGTTTCCAGTTCTCCATCGTTCGGATTTGATTCGGTTTCTGGAATCGACTCATTGACTTGATTCCAAATATGGCAGTTAATCCGTTTCTGAGTTCGAGTCCGTTTTGTTCTTGGATGACTCGTTAACTTCCCGAACCGTTGGTTTGGTCCCGCACGCGAACGTATTCCGTTGCTTGCGTGCCGTTCGTTGGCTTCGTAGCCTCGTTAGTTCGCTTCGTTGCTCGAACGTCCGTTGATTTGTCGAATCATCGTGCCGAGCTAAGCTAAGGGACTTATAGGCAATTTTATACGCCTACAAGAACTAACACACTGAGCATCAGAACTAACAAAACAGACAATAGAACTAACAAAACAATCACTTAGAACTAACATGCTGCACATTAGAACTAACATTAGAACTAACACGTAAACACATAGAACTAACATGCTACACATTAGAGCTAGCATGACACTGTACAGAAATAACTCTCATCAGAACAGCAAATAGATCTAACATGGTACCTATCAGAACTAACTCTCATTAGAACTAACAAAACAGTCAATAGAACTAACAAAACAGTCATTAGAACTAACAAAACAGTTAATAGAACTAACAAAACAGTCAATAGAACTAACATGTTGTAGAATAACATGTTGTACAACAT
This sequence comes from Asparagus kiusianus, assembly GCA_022839385.1. Taxonomy (NCBI): domain Eukaryota; kingdom Viridiplantae; phylum Streptophyta; class Magnoliopsida; order Asparagales; family Asparagaceae; genus Asparagus; species Asparagus kiusianus. The sequence goes on along the minus strand of BQKN01048022.1, from coordinate 7 downwards.
AAATAAC
>BQKN01048021.1:0-19948 GCA_022839385.1 Asparagus kiusianus | reverse complement strand
TGTGAATGTGTAAGTGTACAAGATGAAGAAGCTACATGAAATGCACATTAGAATTCTTAAGTTTGTGTGCATCATAACAAAACTTAGCTAAATGACCTTGACGGCCGCAAATAGAACACTTATAAGTTTTGCTATACATGTGTGCATAATGAGTGGATGATTTTGATTTAGCACACATATTCATAAGCTTCTTATGATTATTAATGCATATTCTTAAAGTTGAATCTAAAGATGAAATACTATTTTTTATAAGATTCAAATCTTCATTTTTAGGCACATATGCACCTTTAGAAGTAGAACATAAATAATCATCTATAAAAGAGGCAGTATTATTTTGTATGTTCTTTACTTCTAACATGGCATTATCTCTTTCATGAGTTAAGCTAGAAATGGATGATGTCAATTTTTCATTTTCCAAAATTAACATGTCATTGTTTTCTTTAAGCATGGTATTTTCTTTTGTAATGACATCCAATTTTGACACTAGCTCCTCATGATCGGATTCTAAATTGTCATGCTTGCATTTTAAATCATTAAAATCTTTATGCAATTTGTTGTAGGCATGCAATAATTTCTTAGATGCACAAGCAAGTTCATCACTAGATAACTCATTATCGGGTTCGAACTCGCAAACCTCACTAGGGCTATTGCCTAGTGCACGTGTGTGTTCGCGGGAAAAATTGATGCTTTCTTCATTGACGATTCCATTGCACTCTTCAATAACAACTTTTTGCGTTACAGAAAGATCCGGTCTTTTTATAAGATCCGGTTACAATGAAAATCAAACAAAAAAAATAAAAATTACAACTTTTCTTTTATGCCGAACAAATCACGAGCTCCTGTTGTCCGGTCACTCGCTTGCGTGGGTTGCTTGCCTGCGCCGATGGTTAATCCGTTGACCACCACACGATCTGGATCCAAGCAGATCTACGCAATATTACGGGTATTATTTCACCAAGGAAATAATAGCCAGAGGGATTGTTTCACCAAGGAAACAACCGCTCAAATCTCGGGATCAAAGACCAAGCTTTGATCCGGAGTGTAGCAACGTAGATCTGAGATCTCGATCCTCTCGAACTCCTGCCATTTGTGATGCGGGTACTCGCCAAGAATCAGATCTGAATGTCCAAGTCTTCAAGCCTTCAAAAACTCAAGCACGAGGTCTCAATCCGGCAGAGTTTCGGCTCTCCAAAAAGCTCTTCCAAAAGTCCTCTCAAATGATGAATCACCCCGCCTATTTATAGGCAACCAGATCTGTGCATTTGGCACAGATCTGGGCGGCCACCTCAGGGTGGCTCGGCACTGGGCCGAGCCACCCTGAGGTGGCTCCGCTGCCGAGCCACCTCAGGGTGTTTTCCGTCATTTCCCATCTTCCGGTTCTGTATCGGATTTATCCGGATCTTGATTTGATAGTCCGGATCTTTATTTGGCACTAAATCCGCCTTGGTGTTTGAGTTCGAATCCGTTTTACGGTTGAACGACTCGTTGACTTCCCGAACCGTTGGATTGGTTCCGCACGCGAATTCCGTTGCTCGTGTGCAATTCGTTAACCTCGTCGCCTCGTCACTCGACGGTTCGTTGTTTTGTTGAATCACCGTGTCGAGCTGTGCTAAGGGACCTATAGGCAATTTTATACGCTTACAGATACCCCCTCCAAAGTATTTCAGCCTTGTTCTTTTATAGAAGGGTCTGGAATGCTTTGGATATGATTGCCCTCACCCTCAGTCGGTGTAATGGGACCTGGAAATGACCTTTGTTCTGTATTCCTTCAATCCTTCAGGCTATTCGGTGCTTTGTCGAACGTCTGTAAGGGTTCCGGTACTGCATTTATTGTCTGACCGTTGTCGGAATTTGAACTTGAAGTCGATTCCTGATTTTTTAAACTTTAGCTCGTGCTTGTTGGTTCAACATATAACTGACCCTCGATTGGTGGCGTTGAGTCTTTATTTGCGACGCGTTGTCCGGCGTAGTGTTATTGAGTTATCCCTAAGAATATTTTTAGAAAAATATCCTCCAGGAACTTCTCAACAAAAATAGGGAATAGTTTATACTCGTATACCTTATTGGAGTATTTCTCATATCTGAATGAGCTGAACCTGGTATAATTATCTGAACCGGTCTGATAACGACCCAAAAAAGGCAGTAATTTGGCTTGAAAATTCTTCTGATCCTTCCGAATGCGCGGGAGAGACCAAAATAAACAAGGGATTGAACCCTCGGTCGACTTGAAGTCGTTTCGACGCTCAATTCAGCTTCAATTTGAATTCTGGCTCAATTCTGGTTCAAACTGGTTCAACCTGGTTCAAGACTGGTTCAATCTGGTTCAAACTGGTTCAGGACTGGTTCAAGACTGGTTCAGACTGGTCTGGTCTGGTTCAGACTGGTCTGGTCTGGTTCAGCCTTATTTGGACTGATTTGGCTTGATCTGGTCTGGTTCAGTCAATTCTGGTCCGGTTCAGGGCTGGTTTGGGTCTGGTTCAAGGCTGGTTCACCTTTATAAAACCCTCCCTTTCTCTCTCTTAGGGCCGGCCCCCCTCTCTCCCTTATTTTTTGATTTCTCTTCCTTCGAGCATCCGTTCTCCCTCAAAACTTCATAGTTGCATTAGATCTAGTCTTCCTTTGGATCTTTGACTGAGAAGTCTCTCAAAACTTCCATATTTAGAATTTCTCTCAGGCCCCTCGAGCGCGTGGTTCAAGTTTCCTTAAAGATCTCATCTTTATTGGATCTCGAGCTTTTCTTCAGGTAAATCCTCTATGATCTTGGTCTATTTCATGTTCGATCTAATGTATGGAGTCGTGGGATTGTATGTAAGGGTTGAGGGTGTGATTTGACGCCCCGAGCTAATCCTTCAGGGGGTAAAAATTGAAATTTTGAGGGTTTTTATGCAAAAATTAGGGGCTGAAATTATTTTTTGAATTTAACCCCTTGAGTTATTTTGCAGGTCATCATGTCCCGTGCCCCGAGAGGTCGCTCCCGTGCTGCGTCGGCTGATGGCGCGCCTCCCTCTTACGCTGGTGAGCTATTTTTTATAAATTAGCCCCTTTTTTTCTTCTTAGAAATTTGCAAATTGGTCCTTTTACCCCACGTTGTTCTCCTTGGTGAGGCAATCGGGAAGAGCCTTGATTCTCCTTGGTGAGGATCGACGATTTAAAGATAAGTTTTGCTTGGTCAAAACCATATCTCAAAATAAAGGGGGCGATTTGACGCTGCATTGTGCTTTATAAGGCAGGGATATATTGTCAATATACCCTATCTTGTGATTGCACAATGTGGCCAAATCGTCTCACCCTTTATAAGGCAATGACTCTATCTTACCCATTTGTAAGATGAGTTCAACTTCCTTTTATAATTGAGACTAACAGATGTTTAACTGTTTATTTTCAGTGGGATATCCTTCTAGAGCGTTCTCATCTCACGCAGTGTACGGGCGTCGTGGCGAGTACTATTCGACTTCCAATGACTTTTCCCCTATTCCAGTTACCCCTCAGTTCGTTTCGGGCACGTCGACTGAGGTTGCCCAGGTGGTGAAGGAAGGTGGGCACCGAGCTCTTCGACAGTAGATTACTGATGCACCTTTCGTGAAGGATGCAAGTTCTATTCAGCCTCTTCGGAAGAGCGATTTCTTATTTGGCGACTCTGTCGAAGACCCGGATGCCGTGTTTATTGAGGCCGAGCAGTGGCTTCATAAAACTGGCAGTGGCTTCATATATTTGCCGAAGATTCCTCGGCATCGTTCATTGACTGAGTTCAGGCGTCAGGCTATGACACGGGAGATGTCGTGGCGCTTGATGGAGGAGCATGAGAGCGTCCACTGCGGCTACATCACTCATCAGGCATTTCCTGGCTCGAGCAGGAGTCATGTCACCGGATTGCGTCCTGGGGTATTGGGGCTGGATGCACCACCACGTAACGAGTTCCTTGCCACCGCTTCTACCTTGAGGAATCGCCTCGCTGCTCTAGGACGAGAGATGCCTGCGACGCATCACAGGATTTATGGTTGGGTCCATTCTTTGGACAAGCTTTGGTGGACTCGCATGACGACGTACGTCTTGAGCCGATGGGGTGAGGAGTTGCATGCCTGTGGTTTATATGCAGCCGTTCGTGCCACCATGTATGGCTTGCCTGTCAGCGCGAGGCATTTCTGTGCTTTGTTTGAGCTTTATAATCCAGATTCAAACACTTTTCTGACCCGACAAGGGGAGTTGGGCTTGGCTCTTCACGAGATGCACAGGATTTCTGGCTTACCCATGGGACAGATGTTATATCAGGAATACTTTCCCTCCAACCATGAATTGAGTCAGCTGAAGGATCGTATGCCCGATCGCTATGAAACTCTATGGGACCTCACTTGTCACTATCATATAACTTTGGTGCAGTCTGAGCCTTTAGCAAAGAGGACTAAGGTATTCGTGAGTCTGAAGCAGTTTGCCAATTATTTGTTCAAGAATCTGGAGGGTAATGGCGAGGCTATTTGTGAGTTGGCCTCACTTACTCCCTCAGGGGTGAACAGTCTACTGAAGAAGATTGACGCTCATTCTTATACCACTAGTAGTCCTGAGGGTGGCTTTCCTACAGGGACCAAGTTCAAATCATTCTTATGGCATGCGACCGCACCGATTCGACCGATGACTCTTCTTGCCGGTTATCTCGCTATTTGGTTGAAGAAGTGCGTGGTTCCATATCAGTCTGGCCACGCCTTGCCCTTGGAAGTGCTCTATCCAGCAGTTCAACTCGCCTACAAGAAAGAACTTTCACTTCTTCCGGTGATGGTGGCCAACATTCATCGAGGACTTCGACAGCTTTCTGGTGCCTTTACACGGAAGGAAAGTGATTTGCCGTGTCAGATTCCCACCATTAAGACGGAGCTCCCGTACACTTATTTGATGGCCTGGTTCGTCCTTCACCGTTCGAATATGATGTCGGTACCGAACGCCACCGACCACTCCGTTCCCCTACTACAGTTGCTTGAGAATGGCAAGTGGGAGGGGCGCGGATTTCCTGACATCAGACAGCAGCTGCAGGTCCACAAGTGTTGGACATTTTCCACTTGCTTCCCGTAGTTTTCCGGCCGATACGGCGATTGTTTGATAGATGAGGAGAGGCCGAGGGAGTATCGAACTCACTTAGACATCGGCTGCTTTAACTGGCTGGTGAACATTAGGCCAGGTTATCTGACTTTTCGGGTGAGGGATTAGTGTTTCATAGAGCCATATCTACCCTGCCGATTTGCTCGCCAGTTTGGATATGATCAGCTTTACGTCGGGAATCCCCGTCAGCAGCTTCGGGCCCACGACGGTTTGGTGGATGGTCTCCGTGCATGGTTGTGGACCGTGACTGGCTGTACTGGTGCTAAGTTCAGTCTCCCTAGTGCTGATCGGCAGTTGAACCTCACTTTCTTAAGTTGCAAGTGGTTGTTAGCAGCTAATAAGACTATCCCCGTGAAGCCGATCGCAGAGCTTGAGGCCGAGGAAGCTTCTCAGGTTGATTCCCGTAGGATTTGGGAAAACGCTCGGTCATAGAGGACACGGAACAAGACTCGTAGGATTGATGAAGAGGGAAAGAGGGCCTTCCATTCTGCAGACGAGGCTTCAGGCGGAGATCCTGAAGATTACGATGACTTTTCCGAGCGAGGTTAATCATTCATTTTTTTCTTCTGCTTTCCAGAATTATTAAAGCTGACAATGGTTTGATGTTTCAGGGACCACTGGTGACCAGGAAGAAGAGCTCCGTCATCCTCCCCAGGCGAGACCTTCGATTATTGTCCCTGCTGCTAGGCGGAAGAGATTGGCTCGCAAGCCACGCGCAGCTTCACAAGCATCTGATATGGATTTGGCTGGTGATGATCCTGCTAGTGACGGAGGTAGCATCTATCCTGCAAACCATCCTCTTGATTATTCAGAACATTGACTCACGCTTTTTCATCTCTATATAGGAGAGCGTGGAGAGAGCGAGATGAGTCCCGATCTTGTTCCTGTATCTCCTGGCGGGCCTGACTCACCGCGCTAGGTGGAGAGGCCTGCAGTAGCTGCCGACGTTAGGGAGGACATCAATGTAGGACCCGACCCAGCGAATCCAGGTACATCTACCATTGACAATATATCTTTTAGATGACACACAAAGGAGTCGAATGATTCGGAATTTGCGCATCCTCTAATTGTCTCTGTACTTCTCGCTTCTTCAGATAACTTGTAGGAGGCGAACGTGGATTTTGGAGATAAAGAGGCTAATGCATCCGTAAAAGGTAACTCATTTCAATTGGTTGTAGTCTCTTCATTCCTCTTTGGTACTTATATTCTCTTGTGTCAGACTTCTCGATTGATGATTTTGACGAGGAAGGCTTGCTTGTGGACACTCCTATGATTCACTTCATGTGTGGCTCTCCTCACATTGATGACCAGTTGCCTGGAGATATGTTTCCTGAGTCCACATTCCCTGAGAACCTTGAGGGCGGTTCTCTTGAAGGTACGTGCCTCCTCCCAAGTTAATTATAGGACTAGCCAATTCTTGACTAATGCATCTATAATGTGATGTCTCTGAGAATTCTGTTTTGAATTTGACAGGAGCTTTTGTTGAGACCGATCCTGTTGAGCCGACTGCGAGACTAACTACACCAGTTGATACCTCTGCAGCGGTTACACCCCCAGTACCTCCAGTGACTCAAGAGGGTATGAATTAGACAACTGAGAATATTATTTATTTCCTCCTCAAAACATTTTTGACGGATTTCTCCTTCTTTGTGTAGGGTCTACTTCTCGGCTTCATATCCTTGTGAAAGAGTTGCTATCAGACGACGATCCTGAGAAGATCGTTCTCTGCATAGAACTTCGCTCCTTCTTCTCCTTCGTGAATGCTATGATTGGCAAGCTCTTCCACGGTGGACTCTTCCTTCGCCAATTCAAGCCTTTTCTTGATTCCAAAGTCAATTTGATAAGGGAAGCAGGATATCCAGATTTGGCACAGGCTATAGTTGATGACCTCGATTGCTTAGATCATGAGCTTCAGATGTTTCGTGAGCTCCGAGATGCAGGCGCTTCTTCATTTATTGCTGCCGAGCTGGATACCCGCTTACAGTCATCACGCGAGACTCGGATTCTTGCTGAGCTCGAGATTCAGATGCAGCGGGGCCGAGTAGATCGAGTTAAGACCATCCTTGCTACTAGATCATCTTCGCTTGCCGAGCTCGATCTTTCTATTACCTCCTGTGCGACCGAGATAGACCAGCTCAGAAGAACACTCCGTGAAAAAGAGGAGTCTTTGGATATTCTTCAGATGACGAAAGCATAGGATCAGCAAACCCACACTGCTTTATCTGATGAGTTGAGATCCTTGGAGCAGAAGCTAGCCGAGACAGAGGAGATTGCTGCGAGGACTTCATCCACCACCGAGGAGTCCATCAGAACTGAACTTAGGCAAGCTTATGATGAGAAGCTGTCTAAGATCAGTCAGCAGATTTTTGGTCATAGTTTTGATGTATGATTTTGTTTGCTGGGTACTTTGACCTTTGATTCCTTTAGTGAAACTGGTTCTCATCTTTATTTTTATTATGATTCGTCATTCCGTTTGAAATGATTGACCATAATACTCATAGGATTTTTGGCAAACCCTCAGCCATCAACGGGTTTGATGAGCCTTTACCGACTACCGTTTGAGTCGGGCTAGCATGCGGATTGTTTAAATCCGTTCGCATGTAACGTTATGCTCAGAGATTAAATTCTCTGAGACTTTGTGCTATGATGTCGAATACATAGACTTCGCCATTGTTACGGGAATAGGCTACCCGGCGACACGTGTTAGGTGTTGTCTTTAGGATTTTTGGCTAACCCCCAGCCTTCAACGGATTTGATTAGCCTTTACCGACTACCGTTTGAGTCGGGCTAGCATGCGGATTGTCTAAATCCGTTCCGCACATGACGTTAAGCTAAAAGAGTTAAATCTTTTAGTGCTACGACATTGAATACGTAGACTTCGTCTTTCTCCTGTGAAAAGACTAAACAGCAACGTGTATGAGACGTTAACTTAGGATTTTTGGCAAATCCTCAGCCTTTAACGGATTTGATGTGCTCTTACCGACTACCGTTTGAGTCGGGCTTACATGCAGATTGTCTTAATCCGTTCTGCATATGACGTTGTGCTAAAGGAATGAACTCCCTTAGACTCTTAGCTACAACTTGGAATATGTAGACTTTGCCATTGTCATGGGAATAGGCTACCCAGCAACGTGTATTAGACGTTGGCTTATCCCTACTTAGGCTTTGAGATAAAGGTCCCCAGAGTCAGGCTCTGGTATCCTTTTCTACGGATAAAGATCAAACCGGCGACGCGTGTTAGGCGTCGACATATCCTTTCTTAGGATTCAGGATAAAATTCCCCATGCGTGTGAGGCATGGATTTCGGTGTTATTAACAACAACCTGCCATAATGTTGAATATGTGGGCGGGTGTTCTTTTTAACGGTTAAGAACTAACCGGCAGCGCATGTTAAGCGCAGACTTATCCTTACTTAGGTTTCAGGATAAAATACCCCAGAATCGAACTCTGGTGTCTTCTTCTTCGGAGAAAGACTAAACCGGCAGCGCGTGTTAGGCGCAGACTTATCCCTGCTTAGGATTCGGGATAAACTTCCTAGGATGAATTTTAAATTGATAAATTTTGGAAAAAGGATCGATATGGGAAGGAAGAATTTTATATTCTATTCCCCAAATAAGGAAGGAAGAATTTTATATTCTGTTCCTTGATTCTGGAAAGGAAGAATTTTATATTCTATTTCCAGTGCAAGAAAGAAACTAGAAGTGGGATCTCCACTCCGAGAATCTGGAAGACCTAGATAAACTTACCTTTTATAGGATTGGTTATCTGATCAAAAGATGAGTCCTTCGTTTATCGAAGTGAAATTTTAACTTCAGTCATGACCATGAGAAGGTTTAACCAAAGAGAAAAGAAAGGGAGTTCTTTCGTTTATCGAAAAGGGACTCCGAACTGAAAGTGGACCTCTTGTTCATGGAAAGAGTCAAGAGGCCCAGAAGAACATTTTTTTGTGGACTCACTGTCAATTGGACTTGATCAGTGAGGGATTTTGGTGGTGAAAATGAATTTGGGTTATCCTCTAGAATATTAAGTGTAATATTCTTCAAGGAACTTCCCGATAAATGAGTTATTCTGAATGTACTAGGGATAGTACTTTTTCAGGAACTTCCCATTTATTGGCATTAATTGCCTGACGCCCTCTAAAGAAATTAGGCGGTAAGCGCCGTTTGAATAGACTGTGTCTATTACAAACGGTCCTTCCCACTTGGGTTCAAATTTACCTTTCTTCTTGGAGTTGAGGATTATTGGTCGGTGAGCAGCGAGGACCAGATCTCCTTCCTTAAAGCTTCTTTGGCGGACTCTTTTGTCAAAAGCCCTAGATATCCTAGCTTGATAGAACTCAATGTGTTGTTGAGCTTCCAAGCGCCTTTCATCCAAACCTCTCGAGTTCTTCGAGACGTTTTTGATGCTGCTCTTCGGTCGTCATCTCCGTTGCGAGAGCGATCCAAAGGGACGGGATTTGAATCTCCAACGGTAGCACTGCTTCACATCCGTATACTAACGAATACGGGGTGGCTCCCGTAGGTGTACGTATGGTGGTGCGATAAGCCCAAAGCGCTTCGCCGAGTTTATCATCCCAATCTCGCTTATTGGTTTTCACGAGTTTTGACAGGATCTTGATGATCGTCTTATTGAAAGCCTCAGCTAAACCATTAGCAGCGGGATAATAAGCCGTTGACGAAACATCTTGAATCTTGAATTTGTCACAGAACCTGATGAAAGCGTTGCTTATGAATTGCGAACCGTTGTCATGAATGATCCGCCTCGGCACGCCGTGTCGATATATGACATGATGCTTGATGAAGTTGATGACATTGTTCGTCTTCACTTCTTTAAGCGGAATGGCTTCAGCCCACTTTGAAAAATAGTCGGTGATAGCGAGGATAAATCGATCACCTTTGACTGAAGGAGGAAAAATAGGACCGACAATGTCCATACCCCATGTCTCGAAGGGCCAGGACGTGGTTGACGTGTGTAACCGCTCTGGTGGTTGGTGCATATAATTCGCATGCACTTGACAGGCGTGACATTCTCGGGCGTACTCGATCGCATCACGTACCATTGTTGGCCAGAAATATCCCATTCTTCTGATTCGATCATAAAGTTTGGGACCGGGCTGATGTGTGCCACATTCTCCTTCGTGTGCTTCCTTAAGAACTTCTTTTGCTTCTTCGTTCGAAAGGCATCGGAGAAGCAAATCATCATACCCTCGACGGTATAATGTGCGGGTCTCGGTATTGTAAAAGAACCGTGGTGCTCTTCGGCGAATAGATTCTCTTTCTTTTACATCCTCCGGCAAAATACCATATTGGACGTAATCAATAATGGGAAAGCGCCAATCTCGGGACTCAGACCCGATTTGGGTTGAGTTCACCTCTTTGGCGTTTACGTTTCTATCTTCCTCCTCTTCGATATCCATATCGTATATGGGTATGCAGAGTTGGTGTGACCTTACTGTGACTAGCAGTTCAGCTTCGGGCGGTTGCGCGAGTGATACTGCTAGTGCTGTCAGTGCATCTGCATAAGCATTCTGGAGACGCGGGATGTATTCGATATAAAATTCTTCAAAAGAATCTGCTATTCTGATGGCCTCCTGGTGGTACGGAATCAGATCTGGGTTCCTGACTTCATACTCTCCACGAACTTGGTTAACTATCAATTGAGAATCCCCAAAAGCTTCGAGATATTCGACCCCCAGCTCTTTGGCGAAACTGAGTCCAATGAGGAGCGCGTTGTACTCGGCTACGTTATTGGAACATGGATTCATCAGTGAATAAGCTCGAGGCATCACGTGCTTCCCTGGGGAAACTAATACAACTCCAACTCCAGAGGAGACTCTAGAACATCCAGGGGTTATTGCCTTATTAACTGCTCTCGAAGCACCATCAAAGTACAATTGCCATACTTGTTGGTGTGATGTGGTGTTAACCTCATGGGTTTCATCTGGCAAGTCATCATATACTTCAACCGTATCTGTTGTTGGACTTGCCGCCAAAAGATCACAAATCGCTTGTCCTTTGACCGACTTCTGCTGTTTGAAGTGCAAATCATACTGGGACAAGAGAAGGGCCCACTTTGCTAACCGCCAATTCATCGAACCCGGTTGAGTCATGAATACTCGTACCGGATTAACATTTGCAATGACGTAAATCGTCTGGCCAACCAAGTAATGTCGCATCTTCTGTACTGCGAATACCAACGCGATACATTCTTTCTCAATCATCGGGTATCGAGACTCGGCGCCTATCAAGGTCTGACTTAGGTAATAGACTGCCTGTTCGTGACCATTATCATCGTCTTGTGCTAATAAAGCACTTATTGAATGGTTCATCGCCTTGATGTAAATCAAGAACGGTTTACCTGATTTTGGTGCAACAAGAACAGGAGGATTCATCAGATATGTCTTGATATCTTCAAATGCTTTTTGGCAAGCATTGTCCTAAATAAATGATACGCCCTTCTTGTTTAGCTTAGAAAATGGTTGGCACTTCCCAGAAAGATTTGAGATGAACCTCCGGATGTAAGCTAAACGCCCTTGCAATCCTCTGAGCTCTCTTAAATTCCTCGGGGGTTGCAATTCATGTATTGCCTTTACCTTGTCTGGGTCGATGTGTATACCCTTAGTGGTGACGACGAATCCAAGGAATTTTCCGCTGGACATTCCGAGGAAGGATTTTGTGGGATTCATCTTCAATTGATGACTCCGCATGAGATCAAACATCGTTTTCAAGTCCTTGATGTGATCTTCTTTGTTGCAGCTTTTTACCACCAAATCATCAACGTAGCATTCAACCGTTTTCCTAAGGTGTTTCTGGAAAATTTTAGTCATCGCTCGTTGGTATGTGGCGCCTGCGTTCTTCAGACCGAAAGGCATCACCGTGTAGCAGAAGACATCGAGGGGTGTTCTGAATGCCGTATGTTTCTCGTCATCCGGGTGCATCTTAATTTGATTATACCCCGAAAAGCCGTCCATGAAGGACATTCTCTCGAATCCGCATGTATTGTCGATAATGACATCCGTGATTGGGAGAGGGAAATCGTCTTTTGGACATGCTTCATTCAGGTTCCTGAAGTCGATGCAAATCCTGATTTTGCCATTTTTCTTCATGACGGGAACGATGTTGGCTAACCAGTCCGGATGTTGTTCCTCTCGGATGAATCCTGAGTCGATCAACTTCTTAACCTCTGCCTCGATGGCTTCCATAATCTGCGGACGAAACCGTCTTTGCTGTTGTTTGACAGGTTTGGCATCCGGCTTGATGTCGAGGCGGTGCATTGCCACATTGGGGTCGAGCCCTGGCATGTCTTCATAGTTCCAAGCGAAGACGTCGATATATTCCCTGATAAGGGCAATTAATTCCTCCTTCTCATCTGGGGGAAGACTACCGCTGATGAATATGGGCTTTGGATTGGCCTCATCGCCCATATTAATTTGGACTACTTCATCTTCGGTGGGTGGTTCTCTCTGTTCGAACCTATCACCATATTGCATGTTTAGGTGATGAACCCATGGGTCCTCCCACGTTGGCATTTGATCGTCGTCCTCCAACGTAGATGGATCAGCTGTAGTCATGTTCGACATTAAGGTCTTGAACATTTCTCCCAAACTTGTGTCGGAATCCCATCCTGAGGAATCTTCCGAGTACCCATCCTTGGCTTTAGCAATTTGATCGATAATTTGCCAACCACATTCATCATCGGACGAGGAAACGTAGCCTAAGCCTCTCTTGTGACGGTAATAGTCATCTGGTTTCCCTTTTGGTACATACGCTGCTTTGACTGGGATACGAGAACCTCGATCGAAGTACAAACCTTCTCCGAGTGTGAAATCATATCCCTGTCTTTCCATGAGCTTGCGTGCTTCCGGACTATATTTAGATAAATGCAGACCAGATTTGTCATCATCTTCATCTTCTCTTAGGAAATGATCTGGCAACGAAAAATTCTCTCATTTACCATAAATCACTTCTTTTTGTCCCCCTCTTTTGGCAGGAACAATCTGGGTTGTTCCGAAAGAATGCTGGAGGCGTTTCTTCGTTACATAAGATGATCGGAGCGGCATACATAAATCAGGATTATCGTCTAATCCTTTTATCGCATCATCAAGAGACAAGGAGTACTCTAAATCATGATTTATTTTAATATCGGCAAGTTGCTAATTACAACCGCCATCTGACGATTGTTTATCGTCAAGATTGATTACAAAGGGTACAATGTCATTTAAAACAAAACCGCCATTGTAATCGAATCCGGCCTCGGAATCAGCTTCTTCTCCGCTGTCCGTGCCCTGGATCGATGGTTCCATATCGGATTCATTACCATAAAGGAGAGAATCTGTGAAGTAATTCTCATACCCTTTGAATGGTTGCTTATACACGACCACCGTCCTAACCCTTCCATCAGTGTCGACATATTTCAAACACTGATGTAGAGTGGAGGGAACTATAACATTACCATGGATCCAAGACCGACCCAATAGTAAGTTATAGGATGTCTCAGCATCAATCACGTAGCACGTGACCTCCGTCTTCAAATCGCCCATTTGGCACTTTATTCGGATCTTCCCCAAAGGCCTTGACCCGCTGGTGTTGAATCCGTAAATGACCGTGCCTGTTGCTGCCAATTTGCTGACTGGAATGCCAAGGTTATGCATTAGGCGAAGTGGCATAATACTCACAGCGGAACCCGGATCCACTTGGATTCGGTTGACTTCGCTGGAGCCAATGTACCCGACGAAGTACAGGGGCCGATCATGGTTTGAATTCTTCGTCTGCATGTCCTCTTTGGTGAAGGTGATACAGGGAATGTTCTTAGCTGCCACATTGCACTGTTGAGCTAACAGTTCTAGTTCTTCAGGCACCGGCTTGATCCGAGTGAGGAACGCTTCTGAATCAGCCAAGGCTTCTTGCAAGGCTTCTCTAGTCTCCTTCGACAGTCGTAGCAACTCATATAGCGTTATCCGTGCTGGAATATTGGCTAGCTGAGCCATGATGTCGAAGACACGCGGAGTTTTCAAACTCTCCGGTTTATCTTTTCCAATCGGACGACTGAAACGAGATTGCTTCGGATTTTGAACCTCCTCGGGCCTCTTTTCTTTCTGTTTATCTACCGGCTGTCGTCGAGCCTCCTCAACCGGTTTAGGAACCGTAATCACCCCCAGCTCTGCGAGAGTTTTGGCTGGTCCCTGTTTTTTCACCCCCTGCTCAGCTAATTGATCACCAGGAGATGGATATTTGAAGTGATACTCATTTCCACTCCGGGTCGCGAAGACTTCCTGTTCTTCGTCGGAAAGCGGAAAGGTAGGAGCCTCATCGCCGTCTTCTTCGAAGATTGCGGAAGTCGCATGACAAGCCTTTCCTTTGCCCTTTCTCTTCGAAGACGTGGTCCACTGTTCATCTTCAATGAGATCTGGATGAACCCAGAGGATTTCGCCATTTGGGGCTGTGTGTGGGACAAGTCCCTTTTGGCGCTGTCCATATGGGTCATCATTCACCGTCTTCATCCCGACTTTGATAACGCGTTTTGGCTCGAACCATGTTGTAGGCACCGATCCGAAACTGATTGACACCACGTTTGCTCCCACATTCTTGGCCGGTTTCGGGGTTATGACCCCTACGTCGATTAACGCCTGGATCTTGTCCTTGACATGGTAGCATGACCTCGTAGGATGATGGACCGCTCTGTGGTATGCGCAGTACTTCGGATCCATCACTTTGCTGGCTCCCTCTTGATCCACGATTGCCGGCAGCTGGATTTTGTTGTTCTCCAACAAGTACTTGAAGATGCCGGGAACTTCATCATCCTTGAAGGAGTAGACTTTGGGAAACTTCGGCTCTGAAGATTTTTGCTTCTGAGACCGTTGCTGCCAATGCAGCTGCGACTGTTGCGGCGCTCGTTGCTGTTGCTGTTGCTGTTGCTGAGGTTGCAATTGAAACGTTTGGTTAGCATCAACGGCATTAGCATGAGCTTTACCTTTTCCTTTCGGGTTGAAGTTCTGCTTCGGAGGATTTGTTGCCGGTTGGCCTCTCTCCGCCTTCTTTCTTTTGAGGAATCGCTCAGCTTGCTCCCCTCGAACCTTCAGATCCTTCCATGTCTTGGATGGTGCTGTGCCCATTGCCTCCAACACGTCCAGCGAAAGGTTGTTATGGTAGGTCTGGAGGATGAATTCCTCAGTGATCGGGTCCCGGCAATTCATCGCTTTGTTCCGGAACCTCTTGACGAAGGTGTCAACTAACTCCCCATCCTTCTGCTTCTCATCGAGCAACGATCCGATAGAGATCTCGGTGTCGTCATCGAAGAAATTCGTGAGGAACTTAGTCTCCATGTCGTCCCAGCTGTTAATGCTACCTGGCTTGAGGCGGCGATACCAATCGAAGGCGGCTCCGCGAAGAGTGCCAATGAATGACCGCACCATCAGAGGCTCATTACCAGAGATTATCCCCAAGTGCAATTTGAAATAAATCAAATGCTGAGTGGGTGAACCAATCCCATTAAATAGCGTGAAGTTAATTAGACTGAACTTCGCCGGATATGGGATTGATTCCCACTCTCTTAGGTATGGGCAAGGAATGCCTGTCTTTTTCGTCTCTTGAGCGGAAATCAATGTATTGATTTTGCTCTCGAGGTTCTTAATTTTCAAGCTTTCACCCGAGTTTTCATCAGTGCGATTCGGAGGTGGAAGCGTGGTGTTGTGACTAGCATCCTCATTGCCACCCCCTGTATTAATGGGAGGATCATTGACATTGCGGGCTTCATCCGCATTCGCATTCTCCACTTCCTGAACAACTGGATTACGGCGGTTCGGTTCGCCTTGCTGGTTCGTCAGTGCTTGGATCTGTTGATCATGCATCTCTCTCATGCTCTGCATGGCCATCTGCATTTCGAACCTAAAATTTTCCTGTTGTTTGGCCATGGCCTCTTCGAGCATCTTGGCCACTTGCTCCGCGCTTATCATGAATGATTCGCGGGGTTGCCCTTCACTAGATACAGTATTGTCAGACGTAACTGTTGAGCCGGCATCTGATTCTTCGTCTCCCGAAGGTACTCTTGTCCGAACCCTACCATACGTCGCGCGAATGATAGCCCCGGATTGTAGACGAGTTACTCGTCGGGGTATTTCTGGAATCGCCTCGGGGTTGTCCTGAGCCGATGCTCCCTTGCTGGTCATATTGGCGGTGACCCTTGAATGTTCACCATCTTCGACCATCGTTCTTCTTCTTCGGAAACGCCTAGACCTTGGCTTTGGCGTTTCAATGCTGAGTCTTTCGAATACAGAAACTCTTTCGGGGACTGCCTTGACACAGTTGCACTCAGACAGTACCGCCCGAATGAGCTTTGAACAAGGACAATGAGTTTCGAGCCTTCGAGGGCGTCTCTTTCTGGATTTCCTTGTGCTCCCGTCACAATAGTACAACTCGTCAGCTTGACGATCGGAGTAACCTATCGTGTGTTGACACGACTTCTCAGGTATAACGTCTTCGTCATCAGACGAGAATGTTTCCTTCTGAGGGCGACTTGCCTTCTTTAGGCTTTCGAGAGTCACGCGTCTCGAAATGCGCCTTTGTGGGCGTGAATCTTCAACGGGCTCCTGCACTTCGATGCGCAAAGTTGTGCGCTTGGGTGCCACGATTTTCTCCAAGTGTTGAGGGTTGCGGCGACCCCCAGCATGTTGAATCGTTTGGGACTTCTTCATTGGCCCTAACCGTTCTTGGACTGCAGCTTTGCCTCGTTCCTTGGGAAGTGGACCGAGGCGCTCCAAAACCGAATTCCTCTTCTGGGACGATCCTGCGGAATCTCCCGGAGCAGTTGTGGAAGTGATCGGCAGTTTGGATTTACTCGCCGGAAGTTGTACTTTCGACGATTGCTGTTGTTGCACCTTGGTCTGAACCGCCGCTTCAGACTTCGGCTTCCAAACCTTGCGTGTTGATGGAGGCTTCTTGGCCACCTCCTTCTGCACCCTTCTACGGGCTTCCTCAGCTTTGGCCCGTGCTTGCGCTGATAATGCGTGGCGTTTGCGGATGCGCTCCTCCAGCGTCGAGCGATTCCGTTTGACACGGACCCAATCCATCGTTGATGGCTTGGAGGAACCACCATTCATTTGTTGTTGAGGCTGTTTGCCTCGTTTGCTCTTCAGATCCGCGTTGTAGCGGACCCCGTCAACAGATTCCATGGCCTTTGCGAATTGCTTCGCGAGGCATTGACGCTGCCTCTGGCGAGCTCTCTTAGAGAGAGTCACCACACCTTCAATGGCGGATTTGACCTGCTTGGAGGCCGGTGGGACTTCACCCGACGCAACTTCGGAGTCGATCGGGGTGAGGTTGTCGTTGGTGGCTTCAACTTCTTCACACCAACGAACTTTTCTCCTGAGGAGAACTTCTGGGATTTCTTGGACTTACGGGGGGAGGTTGATCCAGACGAGGACACGTACTCCTCGTACTTTTGCTGGTCGAACTCATACTCGACCTCCTCCACGATCGGGATCGAGATCCGCGGCTGCGACGCTCCGATCTCGGCAGCGAGATCGGTGGCTCCCACTGTGGTCGCCAGATTGTTCGCGGGAAAAATTGATGCTTTCTTCATTGACGATTCCATTGCACTCTTCAATAACAACTTTTTGCGTTACAGAAAGATCCGGTCTTTTTATAAGATCCGGTTACAATGAAAATCAAACAAAAAAGAAATAAAAATTACAACTTTTCTTTTATGCCGAACAAATCACGAGCTCCTGTTGTCCGGTCACTCGCTTGCGTGGGTTGCTTGCCTGCGCCGATGGTTAATCCGTTGACCACCGCACGATCTGGATCCAAGCAGATCTACGTAATATTACGGGTATTATTTCACCAAGGAAATAATAGCCGGAGGGATTGTTTCACCAAGGAAACAACCGCTCAAATCTCGGGATCAAAGACCAAGCTTTGATCCGGAGTGTAGCAACGTAGATCTGAAATCTCGATCCTCTCGAACTCCTGCCTTTTGTGATGCGGGTGCTCGCCAAGAATCAGATCCGAATGTCCAAGTCTTCAAGCCTTCAAAAACTCAAGCACGAGGTCTCAATCCGGCAGAGTTTTGGCTCTCCAAAAGCTCTTCCAAAAGTCCTCTCAAATGATGAATCACCCCGCCTATTTATAGGCAACCAGATCTGTGCATTTGGCACAGATCTGGGCGGCCACCTCAGGGTGGCTCGGCACTGGGCCGAGCCACCCTAAGGTGGCTCGGCTGCCGAGCCACCTCAGGGTGTTTTCCGTCATTTCTCGTCTTCCGGTTCTGTATCGGATTTATCCGGATCTTGATTTGATAGTCCGGATCTTTATTTGGCAGTAAATCCGCCTTGGTGTTTGAGTTCGAATCCGTTTTACGGTTGAACGACTCGTTGACTTCCCGAACCGTTGGATTGGTTCTGCACGCGAATTCCGTTGCTCGTGTGCAATTCGTTAACCTCGTCGCCTCGTCACTCGACGGTTCGTTGTTTTGTTGAATCACCGTGTCGAGCTGTGCTAAGGGACCTATAGGCAATTTTATACGCCTACAGTGTGCATGATGCTCCATATGAACTTGAAGCGGGATCCTCCAAAGCTTGTTGGATCGCCTCCAAGTTCCCATGATGTGCTTCTATGTATTTCCATAAATTGTAAGCACTATCAAAATGAACAAACTTGTTAGAAGGAGAAAAATCAAGTGCATTAAGCATATATTCTAACACAACTTTGTTCATGGTAAATAATCTTTTTTTATTTTTATTCCACTTGGATTTCTCCAAAGTGGGCACAATATAAGCATCATCAATAATTCCCCATAAATCAATATTTTTAGATTGCACAAAAAGTTTAAATCTAGAAGCCCATTGTGAATAGGGAAAATTAATGAATTTAGGAGCAACATTAGATTCATAGCCTAACAAAAGTGCTTGCTTCATGACCATGATAAATATATAAGAGTGCAAGCAAGACAAATGCAATCAAAACAAGATTAGCACAAAAAGATAACTTGGATCTTTAACTCAAGGCGGTTAGACCTTAAATCAAATAGCACCAAGCTCTGATACCAATTGTTAGACCCTAGAGGGGGGTGATTAGGGTCTTATGCTAATCTAATCCGATTAAATACCAATTAAAATTAATTAACAAATTATATTCTTGCAAGATAGATATACGAGAGATATAAGCAAGAATAAGTAATATGAACTAAGGGAAATATCCTAGCAATGAGATATGCTATATGATATATGCAAGGATATAAAACTAACACAAGGGGTAAACAATTTAACTACACAAGTGATAGGACAATATGATGAGCAATACACAAAGGCGATATAAGATATGAAAACAAGAATAAGAACGCCAATGCAATCACAAACAAAATGATATGATCACGGAGTTCGGTCTAACCACTTGACCTACGTCTCCGCTCCTCACCTCGAGGAGATCTCCACTATCACAACCGGGTTTTCTACGTTCACCCGAACAACGTTTACACCTCACAATACAATCACTATGCAATCACACCTCACACACTAAGTGTTGGTCCTAGCCCGTGTCCTCCTCCTCAAGTGCTCGGTTACAACCTCTCCCTAGGCACGTCAACCGACGCCACTCCTCTTGGATTCGACTCCGTCTCTCACCACACACTCCTCACTCGGTGTACAAGTGTATTACAAAGTGATTTTCACGATAAGCATAATATAAATCAAATGATTGTTCTCTAAACAAGGTGAGAACTCAATTAAGCACAACTCTTAGTCGCAAGCCCACAACCCCAAATTATACTATGAATGTAAATACAATAAGCTCAATGGTTGTGTATGTGTAAACAAAGAGAAAATCAACTAAACTCAATATGAACACTAGCTTAATAAAATGATAATCAA
>BQKN01048014.1:0-15388 GCA_022839385.1 Asparagus kiusianus | reverse complement strand
GGGTGACAAAACGGGGACCAGCCAAGACTCTCACAGAGCTGGGGGTGATTACGGTCCCTAAACCGGTTAAGGAGGTTCGACGACAGTCGGCAGATAAACAAAAAGAAAAGAGGCCCGAGGAGGTTCCAAATCCGAAGCAGTCTCGTTTCAGTCGTCCGATTGGCAAAGATAAACCGGAAAGTTCAAAGACTCTGCGCGTCTTCGACATTATGGCCCAGTTAGCTAATATTCCGGCACGGATAACTCTATATGAGTTGCTGCGGCTATCTAAGGAGACTAGAGAAGCCTTGCAGGAGGCCTTGGCTGATTCAGAAGCATTCCTCACACGGATCAAGCCGGCCCCTGAAGAATTGGAACTTTTAGCTCAACAGTGCAATGTGGCAGCTAAAACATTCCCTGCATCACCTTCACCAAAGAGGACATGCAGACGAAGAATTCAAACCATGATCGGCCCCTGTACTTCGTCGGGTACATTGGCTCCAGCGAAGTCAACCGAATCCAAGTGGATCCGGGTTCCGCTGTGAGTATTATGCCGCTTCGCCTAATGCATAGCCTTGGCATTCCAGTCAGCAAGTTGGCATCTACAGGTACGGTCATTTACGGATTCAACACCAGCGGGTCAAGGACTTTGGGTAAGATCCGGATAAAGTGCCAAATGGGTGATCTAAAGACGGAGGTCACATGCTACGTGATTGATGCTGAGACATCCTATAACTTACTATTGGGTCAGCCTTGGATCCATAGTAATGTTATAGTTCCCTCCACTCTACATCAGTGTTTGAAATATGTCGACACTGATGGAAGGGTTAGGACGGTGGTCGCGGATAAGCAACCATTCAAAGGGTATGAGAATTACTTCACAGATTCTCTCCTTTATGGTAACGAATCCGATACGGAACCATCGATCCAGGGCACGGACAGCGGAGAAGAAACTGATTCCGAGGTCGGATTCGATTACAATGGCGGTTTTGTTTTAAATGATATTGTACCCTTTGTAATCAATCTTGACGATGAGCAATCGTCAGATGGCGGTTGTAACTGGCAACTTGCCGATATTGAAATAAATCATGATTTAGAGTACTCCTTGTCTCTTGATGATGCGATAAAGGGATTATACGATAATCCTGATTTATGTATGCCGCTCCGATCGTCTTATGTAACGAAGAAACGTCTCCAGCATTCTTTCGGAACAACCCGAATTATTCCTGCCAAAATAGGGGGACAAAAAGAAGTGATTTACGGTAAAGGGGAGAATCTTCCGTTGCCAGATCATTTCCTAAGAGAAGATGAGGATGATGACAAATATGGTCTACACTTATCTAAGTATAGTCCGGAAGCGCGCATGCTCATGGAAAAACAAGGGTACGACTTCACACTCGGAGAAGGTTTATACTTTGATCGAGGTTCACGTATCCCAGTCAAGGCGGCATATGTACCAAAGGGGAAATCAGAGGACTATTACCGTCACAAGAGAGGCTTAGGCTATGTTTCATCAGATGACGAATATGGTTAGCAAATCATCGATCAAATTGCTAACAAAGCTAAGGATGGGTACTTGCCAGATTCTTCAGCTGAGGATTCCGACACAAGTCTGGGAGAAATGTTCAAGACCTTAATGTCGAACATGACTACAGCTGATCCATCTACGATGGAGTATGACGATCAAATGCTAACGTGGGAGGACCCATGGGTTCATCACCTAAACATGCAGTATGGTGATAGGTTCGAACAGAGAGAGCCACCCACCGAAGACGAAGTAGTCCAGATTAATATGGGCGATGAGGCCAATCCAAAGCCCATATTCATCAGTGGTAGTCTTCCCCCAGATGAGAAGGAGGAATTAATTACCTTGATCAGGGAATACATTGATGTCTTCGCCTGGAACTACGAAGACATGCCAGGACTCGACCCCAATGTGGCAATGCACCGCCTCGACATCAAGCCGGATATCAAACCTATCAAACAACAGCAAAGACGGTTTCGTCCGCAGATTATGGAAGCCATCGAGGCAGAGGTTAAGAAGTTGATCGACTCAGGATTTATCCAGGAGGAACAACATCCAGACTGGTTAGCTAACATCGTTCCCGTTATGAAGAAGAATGACAAAATCAGGATTTGCATCGACTTCAGGAATCTGAACGAAGCATGTTCAAAAGACGATTTTCCTGTCCCAATCACGGATGTCATTATCGACAATACATGCGGATTCGAGAGAATGTCCTTCATGGACGGTTTTTTGGGGTACAATCAAATCAAGATGCACCCAGACGACGAGAAGCATACAGTATTCAGAACGCCTCTCGGTATCTTCTGCTATACGGTGATGCCTTTCGGTCTAAAGAACGCAGGTGCCACATACCAACGAGCGATGACTAAGATTTTCCAGAAACATCTCAGGAAAACGGTTGAATGCTACATTGATGATTTAGTGGTAAAAAGCCGCAACAAAGAAGATCACATCAAAGACTTGAAAACGATGTTTGATCTCATGCGGAGTCATCAATTGAAAATGAATCCCACAAAATCCTTCCTCGGAATGTCCAGCGAAAAATTCCTTGGATTCGTCGTCACCACTAAAGGTATACACATCGACCCTGATAAGGTGAAGGCGATAAATGAATTGCAGCCCCCGAGAAATCTAAGAGAACTCAGAGGATTGCAAGGGCGTTTAGCTTACATCCGGAGGTTCATTTCAAATCTTTCCGGGAAGTGCCAGCCGTTCTCTAAACTAAACAAGAAAGGTGTGTCGTTTGTTTGGGACGACGCCTGCCAAAAAGCATTTGAAGATATCAAGACATATCTGATGAATCCCCCTGTTCTTGTTGCACCAAAATCAGGTAAACCGTTCTTGATTTACATCAAGGCGATGAACCATTCGATAAGTGCTTTATTAGCACAAGACGATGATAATGGTCACGAACAGGTAGTTTATTACCTAAGTCGGACCTTGATAGGCGCCGAGTCTCGATATCCGATGATCGAGAAAGAATGTCTCGCATTGGTATTCGCAGTACAGAAGATGCGACATTACTTGGTCGGCCAGACGATTTACGTCATTGCTAACGTTAATCCGGTACGGGTATTCATGATTCAACCGGGTTTGATGAATTGGCGGTTGGCAAAGTGGGCCCTTCTCTTGTCCCAGTATGATTTGCACTTCAAACAGCAGAAGTCAGTCAAAGGACAAGCAATTTGTGATCTTTTGGCGGCAAGCCCGACAACAGATACGGTTGAAGTATATGATGACTTGCCGGATGAAACCCACGAGGTCTCCTCCGGAGTTGGAGTCGTCTTAGTTTCCCCAGGGAAGCATGTTATGCCTCGAGCTTATTCACTGACGAATCCATGTTCCAATAACGTAGCAGAGTACAACGCGCTCCTCATTGGACTCAGTTTCGCCAAGGAGCTGGGGGTCGAATATCTCGAAGCTTTTGGGGATTCTCAATTGATAGTCAACCAAGTTCGTGGAGAGTATGAAGTCAGAAACCCAGATTTGATTCCGTACCACC
Organism: Asparagus kiusianus; assembly: GCA_022839385.1. Classification (NCBI taxonomy): domain Eukaryota; kingdom Viridiplantae; phylum Streptophyta; class Magnoliopsida; order Asparagales; family Asparagaceae; genus Asparagus; species Asparagus kiusianus. The sequence goes on along the minus strand of BQKN01048014.1, from coordinate 11,879 downwards.
AGGAGGCCGTCAGAATGGCAGATTCTTTTGAAGAATTTTACATCGAATACATCCCGCGTCTCCAGAACGCTTATGCAGATGCACTGGCAGCACTAGCAGTATCACTCGCGCAGCCGCCCGAAACTGAACTGCTAGTCACAGTAAGATCACACCAACTTTGCATACCCATATACGATATGGAGGTCGAAGAGGAGGATGATAGAAACGTAAACACCAAAGAGGTGAACTCAACCCAAATCGGGTCTAAGTCTCGAGATTGACGCTTTCCCATCATTGACTACGTCCAATATGGCATTTTACCGGAGGATGTAAAAGAAAGAGAATCTATTCGCCGAAGAGCACCATGGTTCTTTTACAATACCGAGACCCGTACGTTATATCACCGGGGGTATGACGATTTGCTTCTCCGATGCCTTTCGAACGAAGAAGCAAAAGAAGTTCTTAAGGAAGCACACGAAGGAGAATGTGGCGCACATCAGCCCGGTCCCAAACTTTATGATCGAATCAGAAGAATGGGATATTTCTGGCCAACAATGGTACGTGATGCGATCGAGTACGCCCGAGAATGTCACGCCTGTCAAGTGCATGCGAATTATATGCACCAACCACCGGAGCGGTTACACACGTCAACCACATCCTGGCCATTCGAGACATGGGGTATGGACATTGTCGGCCCTATTTTTCCCCTTCAGTCAAAGGCGATCGGTTTATTCTTGCTATCACCGACTACTTTTCAAAGTGGGCTGAAGCAATTCCGCTTAAAGAAGTGAAGACGAACAACGTCATCAACTTCATCAAGCATCATGTCATATACCGACACGGCGTGCCGAGACGGATCATTCATGACAACGGTCCGCAGTTCATAAGCAACGCTTTCGTCAGATTCTGCGACAAATTCAAGATTCAAGATGTTTCGTCAACGGCTTATTATCCCGCCGCTAATGGATTAGCTGAGGCTTTCAACAAGACGATCATCAAGATCCTGTCAAAACTCGTGAAAACCAATAAGCGAGATTGGGACGATAAACTTGGCGAAGCGCTTTGGGCTTATCGCACCACCATACGTACACCTACGGGAGCCACCCCGTATTCGTTGGTGTACGGATGTGAAGCAGTGCTACCGTTGGAGATTCAAATTCCCTCCCTTTGAATCGCTCTCGCAATGGAGATGACGACCGAAGAGCAGCATCAAAAACGTCTCGAAGAACTCGAGAGGTTGGATGAAAGGCGATTGGAAGCTCAACAACACATCGAGTTCTACCAAGCCAGGATATCTAGGGCTTTTGACAAAAGAGTCCGCCAAAGAAGCTTTAAGGAAGGAGATCTGGTCCTCGCTGCTCGCCGATCAATAATCCTCAACTCAAAGAAGAAAGGTAAATTCGAACCTAAGTGGGAAGGACCGTTTGTAATAGACACAGTCTATTCAAATGGCGCTTATCGCTTAATTTCTTTAGAGGGTGTCAGGCAATTAATGCCAATAAATAGGAAGTTTTTGAAAAAAGTATTATCCCTAGTACATTCAGGACAACTCATTTGTCGGGAAGTTCCTTGAAGAATATTACGCTTAATATTCTAGAGGATAACCCAAATTAATTTTCACCACCAAAATCCCTCACTGATCAAGTCCAATTGACAGTGAGTCCACAAAAAAATGTTCTTCTGGGCCTCTTGACTCTTTCCATGAACAAGAGGTCCACTTTCAGTTCGGAGTCCCCTTTCGATAAACGAAAGAACTCCCTTTCTTTTCTCTTTGGTTAAACCTTCTCATGGTCATAACTAAAGTTGAAATTTCACTTCGATAAACGAAGGACTCATCTTCTGATCAGATAACCAATCCTATAAAAGGTAAGTTTATCTAGGTCTTCTAGATTCTCGGAGTGGAGATCCCACTTCTAGTTTCTTTCTTGCACTGGAAATAGAATATAAAATTCTTCCTTTCCAGAATCAAGGAATAGAATATAAAATTCTTCCTTCCTTGTTTGGGGAATATAATATAAAATTCTTCCTTCCCACATCGATCCTTTTTCCAAAATTTATCAATTTAGGATTCATCCTAGGTATTTTATCCCGAAACCTAAGTAAGGATAAGTTTGCGCCTAACACGCGCTGCCGGTTAGTTCTTAACCGTTAAAAAGAACACTCATCCGCATATTCAACATTGTGGCAGGTTGTTATTAATAACACCGAAATCCATGCCTCACACGCATGGGGAATTTTATCCTGAATCCTAAGAAAGGATATGTCGACGCCTAACACGCGTCGCCGGTTTGATCTTTATCCGTAGAAAAGGATACCAGAGCCTGACTCTGGGGACCTTTATCCCAAAGCCTAAGTAGGGATAAGCCAATGTCTAATACACGTTGCTGGGTAGCCTATTCCCATAACAATGGCAAAGTCTACATATTCTAAGTTGTAGCACGAAGTCTAAGGGAGTTCATTCCTTTAGCGCAACGTCACATGCGGAACGGATTAAAACAATCCGTATGTAAGCCCGACTCAAACGGTAGTCGGTAAGAGCACATCAAATCCGTTAAAGGCTGAGGATTTGCTAAAAATCCTAAGTCAACGTCTCATACACGTTGCTGTTAGTCTTTTCATAGGAGAAAGACGAAGTCTACGTATTCAATGTCGTAGCACTAAAAGAGTTAACTCTTTTAGCTCAACGTCATGTACGGAACGGATTTAGACAATCCGCATACTAGCCCGACTCAAACGGTAGTCGGTAAAGGCTAATCAAATCCGTTGAAGGCTGGGGGTTAGCCAAAAATCCTAAAGACAACACCTAACACGTGTCTCCGGGTAGCCTATTCCCGTAACAATGGCTAAGTCTATGTATTCGACATCATAGCACGAAGTCTCAGAGAATTCAATCTCTGAGCGCAACGTTACATGCGAACGGATTTAAACAATTCGCATGCTAGCCCGACTCAAACGGTAGTCGGTAAAGGCTCATCAAACCCGTTGATGGCTGAGGGTTTGCCAAAAATCCTATGAGTATTATGGTCAATCATTTCAAACGGAATGACGAATCATAATAAAGATAAAAATGAAAACCAGTTTCACTAAAGGAATCAAAGGTCAAAGTACTCAGCAAACAAAATCATACATCAAAACTATGACCAAAAATCTGCTGACTGATCTTAGACAGCTTCTCATCATAAGCTTGCCTAAGTTCAGCTCTAATGGACTCCTCGGTGGCGGTCGAAGTCTTCACAGCAGTCTCCTCTGTCTCGACTAGCTTCTGCTTCAAGGACTGCAACTCATCAGACAAAGCCGTGCAGGTTTGCTGATCCTGTGCTTTCGTCATCTGAAGAATACCCAAGGTCTCTTCTTCTTCGCGGAGTTCTCTTCTGAGCCGGTCTATCTTGGTCTCGCAAGAGGTAATGGAAAAGTCGAGCTCGGCAAGTGAAGATAATCTAGTAGCAAGGCCGGTCTCAACTCGATCTACTCGGTCTCGCTGCATCTGAATCTCAAGCTCAGCAAGAATCTGAGTCTCGCGCAGTGACTGTAAGCGGGTATCCAGCTCAGCAGCAATAAATGAGGAAGCGCCTGCATCTCGGAGCTCACGAAACATCTGAAGCTCATGCTCTAGGCAATCGAGGTCGTCAACTATAGCATGTGCCAAATCTGGATATCCTGCTCCCCTTATCAAGTTGACTTTGGAATCAAGGAAAGGCTTGAATTGGCGAAGAAGGAGTCCACCATGGAAGAGCTTGCCAATCATAGCATTCATGAAGGAGAAGAAGGAGCGAAGTTCTATGCAGAGAACGATCTTCTCAGGATCGTCGTCTGATAGCAACTCTTTCACAAGAGCATGGAGCCAAGAAGAAGGCCCTACACAAAGAAGAGGAAATCCGTCAGAAAAAGACCTTGAGGAAGAATAAACAACATTCTCAGTTGCTTAATTCATACCCTCTTGAGTCACTGGGGGTAGTGGAGATGTAACGGCTGCAGATGTATCAACTGGTGTAGTTGGTCTCACAGCCGGCTCAACAGGGTCATTCTCAACAAAAGCTCCTGTCAAATTCAAAACAGAATTCGCAGAGGCATTACATTATAGCTGCATTAGTCAAAATTGGCTAGTCCTATAATCAACTTAGAAGGAGGCACATACCTTCAAAGGAACCGTTCTCGGGATCTTTAGCGAATGTGGACTCAGGGAACATATCTCCAGGTAGCTGATCATAGCCAAACTGGCGAGCGAATCGGCAGGGTAGATATGGCTCTATGAAACACTGATCCCTCACCCGAAAAGTCAGATAACCTGGCCTAATGTTCACTAGCCAGTTAAAGCAGCCGATGTCCAAGTGAGTTCGATACTCTCTCGGCCTCTCCTCATCTATCAAACAATCGCCATATCGGCCGGAGAACTGCGGAAAGCAAGTGGAAAATGTCCAGCACTTGTGGACCTGCAGCTGCTGTCTAACGTCAGAAAATCCGCGCCCCTCCCACTTTCCATTCTCAAGCAACTGTAGTAGGGGAACGGAGTGGTCTGTGGCGTTTGGTACCGACATTATATCCGAACGGTGAAGGACGAACCAGGCCATCAAATAAGTGTACGGGAGCTCCGTCTTAATGGTAGGAATCTGACCCGGTAAATCACTTTCCTTCCGTGTAAAGGCACCAGAAAGCTGTCGAAGTCCTCGATGGATGTTGGCCACCATCACCGGAAGAAGTGAAAGTTCTTTCTTATAAGCGAGCTGAACTGCTGGATAGAGCACTTCCAAGGGCAAGGTGTCGCCAGACTGATATGGAACCACACACTTCTTTAACCAAATAGCGAGATAACCAGCAAGAAGAGTCATCGGTCGAATCGGTGCGGTCGCATGTCATAAGAATGATTTGAACTTGGTCCCTGCAGGAAAGCCACCCTCAGGACTGCTAGTGGTATAAGAATGAGCGTCAATCTTCTTCAGCAGACTGTTCACCCCTGAGGGAGTAAGTGGGGCCAACTCACAAATAACCTCGCCAGAATTATTATCCAGATTCTTGAACAAATAATTTGCAAATTTCTTCAGACTCACGAACACCTTAGTCCTCTTCGCTAAAGGCTCAGACTGCGCCAAAGCAATATGATAGTGACAAGTGAGGTCCCATAGAGTCTCATAACGGTCGGGCATGCGATCCTTCAATTGATTCAATTCATGATTAGAGGGAAAGTACTCCTGGTATAGCATCTGTCCCATGGGCAAGCCAGAAATCATGTGCATCTCGTGAAGAGCCAAGCCCAACTCCCCTTGCCGGGTCAGAAAAGTGTTCGAATCTGGATTATAAAGCTCGAACAAAGCACAGAAATGCCTCACGCTGACAGGCAAGCCATACATGGTAGCACGAACGGCTGCATATAAACCACAGGCGTGCAACTCCTCACCCCATCAGCTCAAGACGTACGTCGTCATGCGAGTCCACCAAAGCTTGTCTAAAGAATGGACTCAACCATAAATCCTGTGACGCGTCGCAGGCATCTCTCGTCCTAGAGCAGCGAGACGATTCCTCAAGGTAGAAGCGGTGGCAAGGAACTCGTTACGTGGTGGTGCATCCAACCCCAATACCCCAGGATGCAATCCGGTGATATGACTCCTGCTTGAGCCAGGAAATGCCTGATGAGTGATGTAGCCGCAGTGGACACTCTCATGCTCCTCCGTCAAGCGCCACGACATCTCCCGTGTCACAGCCTGACGCCTGAACTCAGTCAGTGAACGATGCCGAGGAATCTTCGGCAAATATATGAAGCCACTGCCAGTCTTATGAAGCCACTGCTCGGCCTCAAGAAACACGGCATCCGGGTCTTCGACAGAGTCGCCAAATAAGAAATCGCTCTTCCGAAGAGGCTGAATAGAACTGGCGTCCTTCACGAAAGGTGCATCGGTAATCAACTGTCGAAGAGCTCGATGCCCACCTTCCTTCACCACTTGAGCAACCTCAGTCGATGTGCCCGAAGCGAACTGAGGAGTAACTGGAATGGGGGAAAGGTCGTCGGAGGTCGAATAGTACTCGCCACGACGCCCATATACCGCATGAGAGGAGAATGATCCAGAAGGATACCCCACTGGAAATAAAACAGTTAAACACCTGTTAGTCTCAATTATAAAAGGAAATTGAACTCATCTTACAAATGGGTAAGATAGAGTCATTGCCTTATAAAGGGTGAGACGATTTGGCCACATTGTGCAATCACAAGATAGGGTATATCGATAATATATCCCTGTCTTATAAAGCACAATGTAGCTTCAAATCGCCCCCTTTATTTTGAGATATGGTTTTGACCAAGCAAAACATATCTTTAAAGCGTCGATCCTCACCAAGGAGAATCAAGGCTCTTCCCGATTGCCTCACCAAGGAGAACAACGTGGGGTAAAAGGACTAATTTGCAAATTTTCAAGAAAAAAGGGGCTAATTTGTAAAATTCCCCAAATATGCCAAAATAGCTCACCAGCATAAGAGGGAGGCGCGCCATCAGCCGACGTAGCAGGGGAACGACCTCTCGAAGCACGCGACATAATGAGCTGCAAAATAAAATTGAGGGATCAGATCCATAAAAAGTTCCTCTTTTTATCAATTCTACCTCCCTGAAAGAAAAGCTCGAAGCGCCAAATCTTAATCCTAACCCTCGCATTTAACCCCACAAATTCATAAATTGAATTAAGCGTAAAATATGCTAAAATAGTGGAGGATTTACCTGAAGAAAAGCTCGAGATCCAATAAAGATGAGACCTTTAAGGAAACTTGAACCACGCACTCGAGGGGCCTGAAAGAAACCTTTTGTTTGGAGTTTTTTAGGAGATTTCTCAGTCTAAGATCCAAAGGAAGACTAGATCTAAGACAACTATGAGGGTTTGAAAGAGAATAGATGCTCGAGAGAAGAAAAATCAAGAGAAGAAGGGGGGGTGGGGGTTCGGCCGGCCCTAGGGAGAAAAGAAAAGAAAGGAAAAGAAAAAAGAAAACCCCCTTTTATATAATGAACCAGCCTTGAACCAGACCGGACCAGGGTGAACCAAACCAGACCAGTCCAAATCAGTTCAAAAGAGGCTGAACCAGGCTGAACCAGACCAAACCAGACTGAACCAGACCAGACCAGTCTTGAACCAGTCTGAACCAGTCTTGAACCAGTTTGAATCAGGTTGAACCAGTCTTGAACCAGGTTGAACCAGTTTGAACCAGAATTGAACCAGAATTCAAATTGAAGCTGAATTAAGCGTCGAAACGACTTCAAATCGACCGGGGGTTCAATCCCTTGTTTATTTTGATCTCTCCCATGCATTCGGAAGGAGCGGAAGAATTTTTGAGCCAAATTGTTGCCTTTTTTGGGTCATTATCAGACCGGTTCAGATAATTATCATACCGGTTCGGCTCATTCGGATATGAGAAATACTCCAATAAGGTATACGAGTATAAACTATTCCCTAATTTGTGTTGAGAAGTTCCTGGAGAATATTTTTCTAAAAATATTCTTAAGGATAACTCAATAACATTACGCCGGACAACGCGTCGCAAACAAAGACTCAACGCCAACAATCGAGGGTCAGTTATATGTTGAACCAACAAGCACGAGCTAAAGATTGGAAAATCAGGAATCGATTTCAAGTTCAAAATTCCGACAACGGTCAAACAATAAATGCAGCACCGAAACCCTTACAGACGTTCGACAAAGCACCAGACAGTCTAAAGGATTGAAGGAATACAGAACGAAAAGTCATTCCAAGGTCCCGTCACACTAACTCAGTGTAGGGGCAATCATATCCAAAGTATTCCAGACTCTTCTATAAAAGAACGAGACTGAAATACTTTGGAGGGGGTATCTGTAGGCGTATAAAATTGCCTATAGATCCCTTAGCACAGCTCGACACGGTGATTCAACGAAACAACGAACCATCGAGCGACAAGGCAACGAGATCAACAAATTGCACACGAGCAACGAAATTCGCGTGCGGAATCAATCCAACGATTCGGGAAGTCAACGAGTCGTCCAACCGTAAAACGGATTCGAACTCAAACACCAAGGCGGATTTACTGCCAAATCAAGACTACACAACCGGATCAAAGTCCAGATCAGCAACGAAACAAATCACGGACAAAACAACCGAACGACGGACACCACGGCAACACCCGGGGGGACTCGGCCGAAACCGAGTCACCCCAAGGTGGCTCGGCCCAGAACTGTGCACGGGCACAGTTCTGGGTGCCTATAAATAGGCCTTCAGATTCATCATTTCAGGGGACTTTTGGAAGAACTTTTGGAGAGCCGAAACTCTGCCGGATTGAGACCTCGTGCTTGAGTTTTTAAAGGCTTGAAGACTTAGACATTCGGATCTGATTCTTGGCGAGCACCTGCATCACAAAAGGCAGGAGTTTGAGAGGATCGAGATCTCAGATCTATGTTGCTACACTCCGGATCAAAGCTTGGTCTTTGATCCCGAGATTTGAGCGGTTGTTTCCTTGGTGAAACAATCCCTCCGGCTATTATTTCCTTGGTGAAATAATACCCGTAATATTGCGTAGATCTGTTCGGATCAAGATCACGTGGTAGTCCACGGCAAATAACCCCAGCGCAGGCAAACAACCCACGTAAGCGAGTGACCGGATAACAGGAGCTCGTGATTTGTTCGGTAAACAAGAGAAAAGTTGTAATTTTTTCTTTTTTGTTTGATTTTCATTGTAACCGGATCTTATAAAAAGACCGGATCTTTCTGTAACGCAAAAAGTTGTTATTTTAAGAGTGCAATGACGACAATGAAGAAGTCAACAGTTTTTCCCGCGAACAGAGAGTGGAGAGCAGAGGCGTAAGTCAGAAGGACTGAACTCCGTGATCATATTGTATATTTGAGTTTGCCTTGGAGTTACATTTGTGCTCATTATTTATTTCATTCTATTTCTCCATTGCTCATGTTTATTTCACTCTTAGTTTAATATCCTTGCATATAATTATAGGCGTCAAAAATTGCCCACGAATTCCTGCACGCGGCTTGAGACAGAGAGAAGACGATGAACGTCACTATCCGGGTCACAGAAGATTAATTAATATCGATAAATGCATGAAGTAAGTCGACGAACTGTGTAAAGTAACGGAACTGCAGAATAACGAAGATATGAAGTGATCGGGAGCTATGCTTCACTTACGAAAGACAAAGCACCCCTCGTGTCCCATCTACTCCACATATGATTCAACTATAGGAGCTTGTAGATCTTCTCATCGGCTTTCCTTCTCACTTTGAATGTGCAATTCTGAGTTCGGACGACGAAGATACGACGGAAACGAACGGGACGCACAAAACAATGCCCTGGGCCTTAGCGGAGACACTCCAAGTGTCTTAGCCTTGGTAGAGACTATCTCACTTTGAATCTAAAGAAGCTCAAAAGATAAAAGTTTTAGATTTCTCCTCTATATTTCCAATGTATCTTGGATTAACTCATTCCAAGATCGGATGAGAGAGTTAGAGGCAAAACAGCAGAGAGACACTTGCACTGTCTTCGCCAAGGCCGAGATAGTTGGACTATCTTGGGCTTTATAGAGCAGTTTTGACCATAATTCACTTCAAATATGAAGAATCTTAAAAGACATAAGTTGTAGATCTTCTCGATATCTTTTTAACGTATCTTGGATGAACTCATTTTGAGATTGGATGAGAGAGTTAGATGCAAAACAGCAGAGAGACACTTGTACTGTCTCGGCCAAAGCCGAGACAGTTGGACTGTCTCGGGCATTATAGAGATGTTTTAACCATGATTCACTTCAAATATGAAGAATCTTAAAAGATAAAAGTTGTAGATCTCCTTGTTATATTTCTAACCCATCTTGGATCAACTCATTCCGAGATCGTATGAGAGAGATAAAGCTAAAATACTAAAGATAGTATAATCTGCCTCAGAATTCCGAGATAGTGTTGGTATCTTTGAGAAGAATGGAGATTTTAGCTATGATTTGATTCGAATATAAAAAATCTCAAAAGATAAAAGTTATAGATCTCTTCGTTAGATTTCTAACGCATCTTGAATCATTTTATTTGGAGGTTATATGAGAGAGTTAGAGACAAAACAAGCAAAGACACTCTGACAGTCTCCGCCAAGGCCGAGACACTTTGAGTGTCTCAGCCAAGGCCGAGACACATTGAGTGTCTCGGCCATGCCGAGACACGTTGGGTGTCCCAGACCAAAAAAGCTTTTTTTGCTATTTTTGAGCCATTTTTTGATCGTTAACCACTTGTATTTGTTTCAACTGATCTAATATCATCCAAAAATGTGATAAAGTGGTTACAACTAAGAATAAGAGCAAATCATTCATTCTTATCAGAAAACAGGGCTCCTGAAGCCTATAAATACAGCCATATGGCCTTTATTTGCACAGATCTAGAATTTTTAAGACTCGGCGAAGCCCTATTGAATTGAAGACTGAAGGAGCACGAATTTTAGAGGAGAGGAGGAGATCGGATTGAGTTCGTCAGCATAAAGAAGAGGAGCTCGTCGGATATAGTTCCCGGTTCCTTCCCTTGAGATTATCTCATTGCGGTGATCTCGAGAAGAGTTATTATCTTGCTGTTCCTGAGATAATTGCTTCAGTTTTGATCTGATCATTTAGTAGTCCACGAATATCAACGTCCCCGTCACAGGCCAAGATCCCACGCAAGCAGCGGGAGATAAACGTCTGTTGCGTTTGTCTAAAAGAAAGTTATAATCTTTGTTGAAAGTATTATAAAAAGACTATTTCTTTGAGTTTGTTGTAAACATTTAAAGTTGTAATGAACTCATTAATGAAGAAATCAATTTTCTCCCAAAACAAGCTGGCGACCACAGTGGGAGCCAATAGCCTAACTGCCAAGGCTGTCGTGCCGCAGCCAACGATCAAGATCTCGGTGAACGAAGAGGTCGAATACGAATTCGACTAGCAGAAGTTTGAGGAGTACGTCTCCTCCTCCTCCTCCAGATGCGCCTCTCCTCATAAGCACAGGAAGGTCTCCTCCTCCAGGAAAATCCGCTGGTCTTCAGATCTGAAGACCCAAGAAGACGATCTCTCCACCGCCGCTGCTACAGTTACACCTCGCGATGACCCGATGGCGTTCGATGAATCCAAAGCCACAGATCCGGATACCACCTCCATTAAGGAGTTGACTATTGAAAGCATGCTAAATTTGTCGAAGAGGGCTCGTCAAAGGCGTCGTCAACGTCTTGCTCGTCAGTTCTCTAAGGCTTTGGAGCAAGTGGACGGACTCCGCTACCAAGCGGATCTAGAGTTCAGAAAGCTCTAAGTGGCTAAGTCATCACCACAACAAGCATCAGGGTCCTTCTCCCAACCATCAACTAACAAATATGTTCGTGTCAAATGAACCCGTTCTACCCTCGAGGAGCGTATCTATAAACTCCACACACTACTTGCGCATGCACGGATTCTCAGCCTTGGTAGAGACTGTCTCGCTTTGAATATGAAGAAACTCAAAAGATAAAAGTTATAGATTTCTCCTCCATATTTCTAACGCATTTTGGATCAACTCATTTCGAGATCGGATGATAGAGTTAGAGGCAAAACAGCAAAGAGACACTTGCACTGTCTCGGCCAAGGCCAAGACAGTTGGACTATCTCGGGCTTTATAGAGCAGTTTTGACCATAATTCGCTTCAAATATGAAGAATCTTAAAAGACAAAAGTTGTAGATCTCCTTGATAGCTTTCCAATGCATCTTGGATCAACTCATTCTGAGATTGGATGAGAGAGTTATAGGCAAAACAGCAGAGAGACACTTGCACTTCATTCAAGTGTACCAAGTCAAGCTTATTGAAGATCAAGATTGCTTGGGTAACATTTAGTTTAGGTGTTATATTATATGTGTTGGTACTTTAAGCTCAATCATGTATACACACATATTATATTGATTTTTATGTATATATATA
>BQKN01048009.1:0-13329 GCA_022839385.1 Asparagus kiusianus | reverse complement strand
TGCCCGGCGATCGTCAACGTCAAATAAGGCAGGAGTTCGAGGGAATCAAATCTGAGATCTACACGATCACACTCCGGATCTAAGCTTGGTTCTTAGATCCCGAGCATCGAGCGGTTGTTTCCTTGGTGAAACAATCCCTCCCGGCTATTATTCCCTTGGTGGAATAGTACCCGTCATATCGTGTAGATCCGACCGGATCGAGATCACGCGGTGGTCCACGGATTAACCCCGGCGTAGGCAAAGAACCCACAAAGTGAGTGGCCGCATAACAGGAGCTCGCGATTCGTTCGGCAAACAAGGATAAAATTTGTAATCTTTCTTTTTCTTATTTTTGATTTTCATTGTAACCGGATCTTATAAAAAGATCGGATCTTTGTAACCGATAAACAGTTATTGAGATGGCAATGATATCAATGAAGAAAGACATGAATTTTCCCGCGAACATCCTCCAAAGCCAACTGGATGCAGTGGGCCAAAGTGTCCTGGAAGTTGACCAGAGCTCGTGCCACCTTCCTCTTTCGCCAGCGTTCCAAGGGGGAGAGAGTGGCATCCTCGGCCGAGGATGAAGTCACAATTGAGGTACTGGTGGTCATGACCGCGGAAGCAGCGATTGGAGCCGCCAGAGCCGGAACGACCGCTGGTGCCACCAGGGTAGCAGCGGCAGGATCGAAGGTCACCACAGACAAGGAAGTGGCCATCAGCCCAGTGGGGCCCCCCTTGAGTTGGGGACTCTCGCACTGAACGCTCACCCCCGACCAGTACTCCCTCGAAAGTGGAGGTTCCTCCTTGTTGACCCGCAGGGGCCGATATTTCCTCCTCGTTCGATAGCGCCTCATGAACTGAGGCGTCGTCATCCGTCTCTGATTTGCCTGAATGACCCTCCCAAGAAGGAGGATCCTCCTTGTCAGTAGCTTCATAAGAAGGGCCAACTGCGGATGCAAAAAGAAGATTGATAAATGCCCCTTCTGCTTAAAAGAATCAACAACACTAAGACCCATGCTTGCCTGAACCCCCTAGTTCTCCTCTGTCTCCACTCCCCTCCTCTTCGTCAGAAGGAATGGGGATCGCTTTCTCAACTGCACCTGCACGGATTCAATATGAACAGTCAGAGAATACGAACCCGACTTCATACACAGGAATACTGCGCCGGAAGATTACCTCCTGGTGCAGGTGCAGGAGTCGTTGAGACCCCCGCCTGTGGCCCCACATCGGATGAAGGAAGGATGTCCTTCGAAGTCATCGGAGCCGCCCACGATACGGCAGAAGGGGTAGGTTGAGCAGCTCCCGCCCCAGAGACAATATCGCCTTGACCATCCGCCGCTCTGGTGGTCCCCACAGTCTCCTCGCTACGGGCCTTCTTGGTTGCTTCCGCTCTGGAACCCTCCGCCGCCTCTCGCTGCCGTTTTGAGAGCAGCGAACTGCTTGGAGATAGCAGGGGCATCCCCATCCGCCCAGCAATCGTGCTCCGTGCTTGCTCCAGACGATCACCCGCTCGGGTCAACTCAACAGGCTCCCTACGCTCGCCTTGGGGACCCGAGGGAAGACTAGGAGAAGGAGCTCGCGTCTCTGGCGCCTCGGACTCATCCATACCCGCGTCGACGCCGTCGGTGTCCTCGACAGGATCCTCCGAGAACCATTCCCTAGCAGTTTGGTGGCCCCTCCGCCTAGAAGAACGAACAGCCCTTCTGGGAGGACGCCCCTGCTCCGCCAAACACGAACCTTGAAACCAAAAGCCTTCGGGATCAGCGCTGACACCTCGATACCACCGGCAGTACAGGAGAGTGTGGTGCAGATCACGATCCTTCGTGGGTAGTTCAAAGCGGGCATGGGTACCACCAGCGTGAGTCCAGAACCATCCCCGAGCTCCGTCCACCAACCCTCCTTCGAAGTGCAGATGGGGATTGGCGTTGCCCACGTATAATTGGTCGTACCCAAACTGGCGGGCGAACCTGCAAGGGATGTACGGCTCGACATAGCACACGGAGCCCGTTCGTAAGATATGATACCCCGGCCGGATATTCACCAACCAGCGGAAGGCGCCACGCGAAAGAATCGTGTGATGATCCGTCATCGGCACATCTCTGAGGGACTCCCCGTATCCTCCTCCACTGAAATAGGGAAAGGAACGGCGGAAATTGTAGTGGACGAAATGGGAGAGCGTCTTCCGCGCGTCAGGAATGTCCTTACACTTCCAGGAGCACCTCTCCAAGGGCTCGACGAACGGAACAAACCTGTCTCCCTGAGGAGTCACAGGGGCACTCATCAAGCACTCACAATGGCAGACAAACCATGCCATCAAATAAGTATACGGCAGCCTCACCCTAGGATTGGGGGTCCTGATAATCTCTCCTGCCCCCTCATCGATAGCCGATACGCGGCAGAATTGGGCCGTCAGGGTGCGGAGCCCCCGGTGGATGCACGCTATCGTCGCTGACACCAAGGAATAAGACTTCCCGTGGGCTAAGCAAACTGTCGGATAAACAACCTTCACAGGAAGAGCCTCAAAAGAATGAGTGGGGACTACGCACCTCTTTAGCCACAGCATGAGATACCCCGCAAACAAGGCCTTCCCAGATATAGGAGACTTAGCCTGGTGGTGAAACGAGTGGAAAACCATTCCAGATTTGAATCCGCCCTCGTCGCGCTCAAGAGCTACTGTGGCCTCCCCTTCGGCCATCCTCCTCTCCACTTCAGCCTCGTCACACTCGCCTAGCGGAAGGGCAGGTTTCCCTTTGACATCGTTCCCCGGGAACAGATAGTCAGCCCAATTCTTATGGCTGATCCCCGGGGTTCTCTTCTTCTTCCCCTTATGATCCGATGCCCCTAAGGTACTGAGGCAGATGTTGTAGTGGCAGAGTAACTCCCACAGAGTGTCAACCGCCAAGGGGGAATGGGTCGAGAGCTGATCAATCTCGTCTTGGTCCGGGACGTACTCCTCATAGGGAAAGTCTCCCAGAGGCAGCCCTGACACGTCATACATCTCGTGAGGGGTAATGCCAAGCTCACCGTTAGGGGTGAATAACGTGCCGCTTTCTGCGCAGTACAGTTCCAGGATGCTGTGGAACTGGGAAGCGTTGATCCGCAAACCATGTCGAGTGGCTTGAATGGCCACGTACAGCTTCGAATCCTTGAGGTCATAATTCTCGGTCAGGACATAATCGGTGATCTTGGACCACCAAGTATCGCTACCAGGCGCCGAGTATACCCACCCTGGGGCTCTGAAGTCTTTTGGGGGAAACCTCCCACCGACACGGAAGAAGCGATGGCGAAAAGTCTCCGCTACCGCCGTCGTCTCTCCTGCCGGCGGCTCATTGGACAGCAGGCCAGGGCGCAGACCCGTCACACGCTTACAGGAACTCTCCACCCCATACCCAGCCGAAGAGCCTGTAAAGACGCCGCAAGTGACCCCATCCTGGGTTGGAGTCAAATCCCAGTTCATCACGCGGGGGACCGCGAAAGACAGCAGCTCGACGATCGAGAACCCTCTCGGCATACTAGGGAGGTAATAGTGAGTCCCTTCCACCGTACGGAACCACCTGCTCTCTTTGAGCAGCAGAACGGAAGGATCAGTCGCTGCATCGCCGAACAAAAATTGAGGCTTTGGCAGCTCCGTCCTGGCATCGCCTGTCAGCACTGCATCAGTCGTCAACTCGTGTAATGTCAGGTGATACCCGTCCGTGACCCTCTTTATCAAGCCATGGGGCTTATCAACAGTGAACGCGGGTACCGGAGCTAGAGAGGGAAATCGAGGAGGTGCCGTATAGCCCATACCCCCGGCGTGGCCAACGGCCACACCCTCCGGAAAAGCTTCATCAGAAAAAGTCGCTGCGAGAAGGAACAAAAAGTCAATCAAGACAAAATCCGCTATAAGGGCAAAGTCGCCCATCAAACAGGTATGGGCGAATTCGCTTGTCGAAAGGGGAAACCCATTTCGAGCAAGGTCTATCCGTACAGACAATTCTCCCCTCTACCAGGAAAGGGCCAAACTCGCCTATCAAAAAGCCGCTTCGCCCCCTTCCCGTTAGAGTTTGAGCTCGCCCGAGGAGACAGAAATCACTCTCTAAAGGCAAATAGGGCAAACTTTGCCCCAAATCGGGGAAGCTATCAAAGGACGGCGGAATTCCAGGATAATGAACGACACTCATCCCCCCAACACGACGCCTGTACCCTACACGGGGTCGTCCAACGCACCCATCGACTTACCCGAGCGCGGCTCTGGTACACCGGCGGGCATGCCAGCGGAGAGACGGTCGGAATAGCGTCCGGGGCCTGCTCCCCTCACTTTGTACCTCTTAGATCTTGGAGCCATTGCAAGTATGAAGCGGGAACTCTTTCCTTAGAAGTTTCTTTTTAAGATTCGAGAGCATGGTAACTCCCAAAGGAGGAAAACGGCTGGTTTAAAAGGGCAGAGTCGTCCACGTGGCCACGATTACCCTCGAAAGGCGAAACTCTGACAGACAAGAGACGTGACCATGACCAAATTCGACGGCCCAGATCACCCCCAGTATATCGAAAGGACCGAAATTGGCGGCTACATCCGACGGTTGGATTCGAAAACCACGGCCACGATCCAAACGAGGCACACGAAGTTGACGTCGAACTGTCGAATCACAAAAAAAAAGGAGAATAAGACGGAACCCCGCCGCCTTAGCTAGAAAAACGCTAAACCCGACAAGTGAACACGAGGTTTGCTCTAACTGGGCTTACTTTCGCCCAAATAAGGGGTCTCATCAGCGAAAGTGTTGATAAAATCCGCGGATTGGGCGAAATTTCGCCATCGAAGCTTAAACTTCGCCTGCATGATTCACCCCCTTTGGGAAATAAGTAACTTGCCCAAAATCTCGAAGCCGACAAGGTGACCTTGTTTAGATCCGCGCCCCAGGCGGCTAGGGATCAGAGTAGAAATCTTAGCATGAAGCCTAAGAGAAACTACTCGACAACTCATCATACTGAGGGGAATAGTATGGCTAGCCCGATTCAAACGGTAATCGGCAAAGGCAGATCAAATCCGTTGATAGCTGAGGATTTGCTAAAAATCCTAAAGCACTTGGTCCGCCCAAAACTTCTTTATTCAAAGTATTCCAGACCACACGTAAGCCGCTTTTGGTCTGAAAACTTTGAAGGGGGTCTTGTAGATGGCAAAAATTACCGCGACAGATTAACGAACAAATTCGCCCACAAGTCAAGACCATCCACTTAGATGAAGAATAGAGTGTAGCCATGAAACGGACCCGATGACACACCTGGGCCCTCACACGACAAGTCACATGGGCCCACTAGTAGAGTGAATCCGCCCTCATGAGCCAAATCCGCTCGTAGGGGTCCGAATCCGTCCTCATGAGCCAAGTCCGCTCGCAGGGGCCAGATCCGCCCTCATATACCAAACCCGCTCGCAGAGGGCCAAGTCCACCTACGTGAGTCGACAGCCGGGTTTCCAGGGACAAGCCTCCCCTATTGCCCGCGATGCGAAGGGAGAGAGTGAAAGTACCCTAATGCCACTAGGAAGGAACCCTAGAGGGGGGTGAATAGGGTTTATGCTAATCTAATCCGATTTATGCCAAATTAAAAATAATTAACAAATATATCCTAGCACAAGAGATATGAATAATATATGTGCAAGGATATATAAATGACACAAGGGTGAACAATATAGTGGATGAAATAAACTAGATGCAATAGGCGATATAAGCAATAAACACAAGTATAAATGAACGCCAATGCAACTCAAACACAAACAAATGATCACGGAGTTCGGACCTTCCGTCCTACGTCTCCGCTCCCCACTCCCGGGGAGAAATCCACTATCACACCGGGTTTTCAACGATCACCCGAAAACGCTTACACCACACAATATCGGTTTCAACGCTCACCGATCAACGTCTACAATCTCACAATGTAACTACACTAACTACCACCTCAAGTGTTGGTCCTCACGTATCGACTCCCTCAAGTGCTCGGAATTATCACCTCTCACTAGGCAACCGACGCCACTCCTCTTGGTATCGACTCCGTCCTCACCACACACTCCTCTCGGTGTACTAGTGTAATACAAGTGATCTCACAATGAAAGCTCACAACAAATAGATTGTTCTCTACAATGGATGAGAACACAATATAGCACAACTCAATGTTACAATCTCTCACAACCCCAATAATACTATGTATGAAAATACTAAAAGTTCAAGTGGGTGTGTGTAACAATGAGATTCAATAAAAACAATCTAAACTCAATATAAAACTAGCATATGGAAATTAAGATCAAACATATAAAATAGCTAGATTGAGTTTAGGAAAACTTCTCTATATGATAACAAGAGATGGAGGGAGAAGAGTGAATGCTCAAACTGTAGAAGATGATCTCCTCAACTCTTGTGGAATTTAATCACAAAACCGAAACTCTTAAATTGCTTAAAAGCTTTTTAAACAAACACTAAACAAACACTTAAACCCTTGTTAAACTTGTTTTTAAAACTTCTTCATTAGCTCTGAAATATGAGAGCAATGGGGTATATATAGCTACCCAAAACAACAGCAAAAACCCCAAGGAAATGACCAAAAACCCATAAGAAAACAAAGCTGGAAAATAGCCGTTACTGTGTAACGGACACATTATGGGTCGACTCATAAAAATCATGGGTCGACTCATAGTTGACCGTTATAGGCCAAAAACAGCTTATGAGTCGACTTATAAAATTCATGAGTCGACTCATCATGCATGGGTCGACTCATAAGGTCATGGGTCGACTCAGCAGAAACAAAAACCAAATTCCAGAACACTTCATGAGTCGACTTATGACAGGCATGAGTCGACTCAACCTGTCGGGTCGACTCATGATATTGTGAGTCGACTCGTCAGAAACAAAATGCAAACTACACAACAGTTTATGAGTCGACTCAACACTGTTCATGAGTCGACTCATGACATGCACACAGCCTGTTTTAAACAGTACATGTCAACATAAAACAGGGTTTAAAAATATCAAATAAATTCAGAAAAATGTAAAACTTTGGGGAATGATTGTAGACATGCTAATAAACATGCTACAATAACTGGTTATCAGAAAGGACCTCCCAAATGAAAAATATCATCATTTTACAAAATAGTCCAAAACATAAAAATATGAGATACTTGAATTTTGATGTTTTGACATAAACCAACTTTTGAAACTTTATAAAGTGATTTTGTAGACTTAATAAAATATGTATGTGATTGTTATTAAGTCCATAAACTCAGAAAACAATGTTTTCACAAATACAATAGAAAATGAAACAATATGAGTATGTATATAAAAATATATTTGTTTCATATCTAAGTAGATAAACCAAATCATAATAATAAATATGAAACATGTACTTTCATATTTATAAACATGAAAACCAAAACTTGTGTTGTATATATATGTGACTACATATATATACAAGGGAACCAATAAAATGTGTGTGTGTATGATATTGAGCTTAAAGTACCAACACACATAATATAAACCTAAACTAAGGTTACCCAAGCTTGTGATCTTCAACGAAGCTCTATCTTGGTATACATGGATGAAGCTTGACTTGGATCTTTAACATGAATTGCAAGGCTTCAACCACTACTCCGCCAACCTCCATTGGATATGATCGTGAATGCGCAATTCCATCCATCCTCCAACACATTGTTTGTCTAGAATACCTAATAAGAAACATAAACACTAGACAAACAATATTAGGAATTGTTTGTAATCATCAAAACAAGATTAGAAGATGTAGGCTCATAACATGAGACCTAACGGAGAGCACGGTGCTCCAGACTCATCAGACGGCTGTCCGCAATTCAGGCGAACAAGACAGGCGCCGGACCGGCCTGCATACTCATAAATGCGGGTCGCCTCACCCATCAGAGTCGGGAGCCGGAGCCGTCGGCATACAGCAAGCTACCCAAACCCACTCGGGTACGAAATATCCATTCTCCCACTCCTATTGAGGCATGGGGAGAGGGCACAGTGTCCCAGGACTGTCAAGCGGTCACCCGATGGCTCAGGATGTAAGTGAGCGGACAGGCATCAGAACAACCCGCACCCTTATAGATGCGGCTTACCTCACTCGTCCAAACCGAGAGCAATAGCCGCCGGCGCTCGATGAGCTGGCCAGATCCACTCAAGTATCTGGTAGCCGCTGTCACAGATACAAGGAGAGGCTTTACCACTCCTGCGCGACGTGACACAACATGCGGCTCCTCGAATGACCGCTTGCAGCACAGAGGAATAGCAGGATGTCTCTGAACAATGTATGGTCACATCCCATAATTCCAGGAACAGCCAAACCGTCTCTCTCCCATTTAAAGGCTTCTTTCAGCAACCCTAAAAGGGGATCGATCGATTTATCAATCAAAAGAGGAAGGGGCTTCTTGCATATCCTTGCATTACGACGCCATCTCCTAGCTCCGAGCCCTTATCGCCGGCGAGCCAGAAGAGACGAACTCCCTCACCCTGAGCTTCTACTGAGTACTGAAGCTCTCCGACAACCTCAGTCGAATCGTCCAAGGGAAGCAGACTCGGCACGAGCACCGAGCGAAGCATCCTGTAGCTACCTTAAAGTCCCCACGATTAAACAAAGAGGGCCTTCCCTCTGCTTCTGTTGTAATCATTTGATTATTAGTTTGTAATAAGCCTTCTTATCAATACAAACGAAGCTCCCTGTCTTCGGGAGATCAAAAATTACACCTACAGTTGTCAACTGATTTTAATAGACCAAAAGGATTGTGCAAGACATAGAGCTCATATCGTAGCCTTGTTTCTATCTAAAGGGAGAGTATCTGTATAAGGGGCAACATCAAAAGTGAAGCATTTATTCTGTGATTTCAATGTATTTTGTGTGGACAATTGTTACTGACTTTTGGTGGGTATACTTTGTTCAATTTATATCTTTGTGTTTATTGTCATGTTTTATGTATACTGTGATCTTGGATGTATTTTATAGTAATCGATGTATTTTGTGTGGACAATGGTATTGGATATAGTTGGATCTTTGTGTATTTTGTGGTCTTAGATGTATTTTGTAGTAATTGATGTATTTTGTGTGGATAATGGTATTGGATATGATAGTGGTCCCTTATGAAAGTATATTATAAAAGCATAATGTGATGTTATGAAAGTATAGTGTCATATTATGGAAGTATAACGAGTTATCTGAAAGTATAGCATGATATTATGAAAGTATAACGAGTTATTATGAAAGTATAACGTGATAGTATGAAAGTATAGTGGGTTATTATGAAATGATAGTGTGATATTATAAAAATATAGCGTGTTATTCTGAAAGTATAGCGTGATATTATGAAAGTATAGCGGGTTGTTATGAAAGTACAGCATGATAATATGAAAGTATAGCGTGATATCATGATAGTGGGTTATTCTGAAAGTGTAGTGTGATATTATGAAAGTATAGCAGTTTACAATGAAAGTGTAGCGGGATAATATGAAAGTGTAGCGGATTATTCTGAAAGTATAGTAGGATAATATGAAAGTATAACGTGATATTATGAAAGTATGGGGGGGTATTCTGAAAGTATAGCGTGATATTATGAAAGTATAGCGGGTTATTCTAAAAGTATAACATGATATTATGAAAGTACAGTGGGTTACTATGAAAGTACAGCGTGATAATATGAAAGTATAGTGTGATATTATAAAAGTATAACGAGTTATTATGGAAATACAACGTGATAGTATGAAAACATAGTGGGTTATTCTGACAATATAGCGGGATAATATGAAAGTATAACATGATATACTGAAAGTATAGCATGATATACTGAAAGTATAGCGTGATATTATAAAAGTATAGCGGGTTATTTACAAAAATATAGCGTGAAATTATGAAAGTATAGTGGGTTATTCTAAAAATGTCACGTGTTATCCTGAAAGTGCACAATCATAACAGGTTATCCTAATAGTCCACAATCATATCAAACACATAACAAAACAATCATACCAAACACATAACAAACACAATAATATCTTATAAAATAAAGTATATGACACTTACACAAAAGTAGAACACAAAAACTCATGCATGATTGTAATATTTTACTTGCATGTTCTAAAAGTTAGAATATAAAAGCCAATTTAGTCTGCCATATGTTGTCTACATGTTCTACGGTTGTGATCATACTGTTGACATCTACTACACTTTAACTCTTTATAGGGATTCAATCCTGAAGAAATGCGCTTTGCTTTATGTCTTCCACGAAGAATTATTGTTGTTGGCAGCCGAATCACCATATTTTCGTCATCTACATATGACTTGACATCGTCAGCAATTGGGTATATAAGAAATGATTATGTCCTATTGACATTCAATTTAAAAAAGTGATTATTTCCTTTAAAATCTGTCAATACACAATGCAATTCTTCATCCATCTATGTTTATCACCAAAAATAAATAAATTTGTGCAAAATTTCATCAAATATAGTCAACTAAAATCAATTTTAACTAACTATAAATGCGAAATAATTGTGATGAATAATAATGTGAAATATTTTTCATGAATAAAAGAGAAGTTAATGCTACAAATTAAGTAGTTGAGTAAAATGCAAAACTATACCTTAAATTACTAAGGCTTCGTTTGGATACTATGGTGTTTTCCTTATTGTGTTTTTGTAAAAAAACACCATGGTGTTGTGTTTTTCCCCTAAAATATTTTCAAAACACCATGTTAAGTATTTTTTATCAACACTAATTTGACCCATTATGACATTAGTATTAAACATATTATTAATATATTATATATTAATTATAATAAAATACATTATAAATAAAATGTTATAATATTTAGTTTATATTATTATAGTATTATAAGTATTAAATGTAATGCAATATAATATTGTATAATGTATTAGAATATTATATTATACTTTAATGAGTTATATTATATTATAATTATTACATATTATTTTCAAATAATTATATATTTAATTATTTTGTTATATCAATTTGTTATTGTTGTATATTATATTAATATTATAATAATATTATTTTATTATTAATATAATATTATACTATTATTCATATAATATAATATTATTAATAATGTTAATATTATGTTATTACTAGTATGTTATTAATAAATTAATATATTATAAATATTTCAATATTATATAATATATTATATTTTTAATATGTTAGAGTTTATTAATATTACTTTAATAATATATTAGTATTTATGATATAAATAAATATTATTATATTATGAATATATAATTTTTACATTAACATTTGTTAGCAATAAATTATTTTATTATTAAAAATTATTTTACTTTATAATAAATTATATTATTTATTACATAATATTTTATATATTTTATATATTATATTACATTTACTATACAACATGTTATTATAATATTATTATTATATTGTTATGTTATTATAAAATATGTTACTATTATATAATATTTAATAATTATTACTTTAATAAATTTTATTTATTAAAAAGTTAATAATATTATAGTGATTATACTATTGTATAGTATATTATTATATCATTATTATATTATTATTTATTGGTATTTAGTATGTTATTATATTATTATATAAGATATTTTATTTATTATATTTCTATATTATTTAATATATATTACTAATATATTAAATTAACTATAATATAGTATAGTATAATATAATATAATAAACATGTTGATAATAACTCGATACTAATTATATTTAATATATTATATTAACACATTCTCAAACTCAAAATCGAAACATCAAACTTAAATCAAGCAACCACACCCTACGCATTAATGAAGTTGAGAATTAATTGATAGATTCATAAGAGTGGTTGGGAATTAATTGATGAGTTAATAAGAGTGGAAGAATGAAAAAAAGAGAATAATGGAAGAGAGGGGAGAATTAATTGAGAAAAGGAGGGGGGGGGGGGGGAGAGTATAATTGAATTTAATTTTTTTTAAGGGGGCCCACATATGAAAGAATGCAGGAACATATGAAGGGGGTTGGGGAAGGGTATAATTACACTTAACCTCTTCTTAACCCACCAAACACAAAAAATCTATACAAGGTTTAAAGTGAGTTAACCATTCATAATTTGACAAACATAAAAAATATAGAAGGGTTAAGCTAACCCCTCTAGAGGGATTAAAATGAGTTAACCCCTCAAAATGAGGGGTTTACTAATACTCCTATTTAGAAGGATTAAGAGTTAACTCTTCTAATTATAAAGAAAATAGTCAAAATCATTGTTATTCACAAACACTAAAACTAATCACAATGGCTAAAATAAAACTTATTTAACAGGTTAATAATTTAGTCCTTCAGATTATCGAATGGACAAAGTACAATAATCCTTCTCTTTAACCCTTCTTCCTTAACCTTTTGCCAAACGGGGCCTTAAAAGCTAATATAGCTGGATTTTCTCTATAATATTGTTCACTCATTAAGACAATTAGAAACAAATCATAAGTATTACAAATTGAAGCTTTGGGATTCATTTGAGATATAGAAAACATAGAAAAAGAGAAAGTGCATAGAAAAAAAAAATGAATAGAGTAATTAAAAATATAGAAGTTATTATTTTCAAGAAATTATCATTTTTTCTCAGCTGTGTAACTTAGGTTGGGTGGGGGTGGGGGGGGGGGGGGTGCAATAGGTAGGTAGCTGATTTTCATCTTCGACTTTGGACTTTGGACATTATGTGCATGTTCTCTAAAGCATCAATAGATCAGAGATTAAAGGTAGATAAAGTGCACATTTCTTCAAATGATTACATTATATCAACACCAAAGGGCAAAGCTACACCACCCAATGGGTGGGCTTTTTCCCAGTTGGGGTGGGGGGGCGTGGGTGGGGTTAGGGGTAGGAAGGGGAGCAACAGAGTTAATAAAAAGGTATGTGGGCCCCATTTCATATGTTAATTAATGAGAATGAGAATGAAAATTTCTTTGATTAGGGTAGGGTTAGGAAAGGAGGTCGCAAAAGTATATGATTTGGGCCCACAACATAGACAAATGGGACTAGGGATTTTGGTGATCTTTTTATGGGTAAATTGGGAGCACCGCTGCCATCCCCACCCGATAAAAATGAAAAAAAGAATTCAAGAGGGTGTTCTCAGAAAAGCCGTTTAAACTATTTTAATGTGAGAAAACTTTATTCAAAATTGGGCATATTATAAATGCCTCTTCAACTTTGTAAATTTAAAACCCCCTCCCCTAGCCCCACCCCAAAATAAGGGGCTGTTTGGATTAATTTTTTTTGGTGGTAAAAGAGGGGAAAGCTGCCAAAAATGTCAGCTTTTTGGCAGCTTTCCCCCAAAATCTGCTTTTTAAGAGCTGA